>JAZHYW010040081.1:0-82493 GCA_037355805.1 Ixodes ricinus
ATATTGTCACGAACGGAGGTGACACGAAGACGAGCAGTGAACTCAAAAATAACGGTTTAATAGGCGAACTTGTGCCAACCAAAAATAAGTAAAGAACGAAAGAGCGTCGAGGCAGCAGAAAAGCAGGCGGCGATTCGGCGGCGACAACAGAGCGCGCGAGCCAGACTCTGACTCGACACGGTCGCGGGTAGCTGCTTATCTACCGTGCGTCACTATCTCGAAAGTTCGGCGAAGGAAGTTCGAGCGTCGCGCGCTCGGGGCGAGGATGAACTGGCACTTTCGAGAACAACAAAGCAAAGGGAAAGTTACAACTAGTGCGAGAATGAATGGGAATCTTCTAGAAGACCGTGACCGAGCGTTGCTTTCTCGGCTCTGCGGGCGGCATTATCCCCCTTTTAAAAGTGCATCGTCCCGATGCAACGTGAAAAGGAAAACAGAAATGGCTAAAAAAATTTACGGTGAAACGAAATAAACATGCAGTATCGCAATCCTATCGTGCGTAGAACGGCTTGAGTCGAACGACGTGGACGACTTCGGGTCGTGGCTGGCGGCGTCCTGATGGTCGGGTTCCGTCGGGGAGCACCTCGTAGTTCAAGTCCCCAAGGCGGCGGATGACCTTGTAGGGTCCGAAGTAGCGTTTTAACAGTTTTTCGCTGAGTCCGCGGCGGCGAATGGGCGTCCACACCCACACCCTGTCTCCGGGCTGGAACTCCACGTCGCGGCGACGAAGGTTGTACCGGCCAGCGTCCACACGTTGCTGGTCCTTTATTCGAAGACGGGCTAGCTGGCGTACTTCTTCTGCTCGTTGGGTGACCAGCTGGGCGTCGTCGGTGCTGTCGTCCGTCGGGTCGTGGGGCAGCATGGCGTCGAGCATCGTCGTCACCTTTCTGCCGTGCACCAGCTGAAAAGGTGTAATGCCGGTAGTCTCTTGAATCGCCGTGTTATACGCAAACGTGACGTAGGGCAACACTTCATCCCACGTCTTGTGTTCCACGTCCACGTACATCGAAATCATGTCGGCGATGGTCTTGTTTAGTCGCTCCGTCAGCCCGTTGGTCTGCGGGTGGTATGCCGTGGTCCGGCGGTGGTCGGTGTGGCTCAGGCGGAGAATCTCTTGTGTCAGTTGCGCCATGAACGAGGATCCTCGGTCCGTAATCAGGACTTGGGGAGCGCCGTGTCGGAGGACGATAGACTCCACGAAGAACTTGGCTACTTCCACGGCGGTCCCCGACGGGAGTGCTTTTGTCTCGGCGTACCTGGTGAGATAATCAGTTGCCACGATTATCCAACGGTTTCCCTGCGTCGACGGCGGAAATGGTCCGAGAAGATCCATTCCAATCTGCTGGAATGGTGCAGTCGGGGGCGATATCGGTTGCAGGAGACCTGCCGGCTTCGTCGGTGGTTTCTTGCGTCGTTGGCATTCGTGACACGAACGGACGTAGAGGTGGACAGTCTTCGGGAGCTTGGGCCAGTAGTATTTCTCTCGGATCCGTGCAAGAGTCCTACTATAGCCGAGGTGACCAGATGTTGGGTCGTCGTGGCAGGCTTGGAAGACCTCTTCTCGAAGACTAGCAGGAATCACCAGGAGCCACGTCGAGTTGCTGTCCCCGAAGTTTTCTTTGTAGAGGATACCTCTCCGGACAGCGAATCTTGGCAGATCACGTGAGAAGGCTCGGGGTATCGTACCCCCTCGTCCCTCCAAGTGGTCGATCAGTGCACGTAACTCCGGATCGTCCCGCTGGAGCGCTGCCATACCTTGAATGCTCACCGCGCCGAGAAAGTGGTCGTCGTCGTCGCCGTCGTCTTTGGCACATCCGGTAGCTGACTCGACAGGGGCTCTGGACAGGCAGTCGGCGTCGCTGTGTTTTTGGCCTGACTTGTAGACCACGGTCACGTCGTACTCTTGCAGTCGTAGGCTCCACCGAGCGAGGCGTCCCGATGGATCCTTCAGGCTCGCTAACCAACACAACGCGTGGTGGTCGGTGACCACCCGAAATGGGCTCCCGTACAAGTACGGGCGGAATTTCGTGATGGCCCAGACGACGGCCAGACATTCCTTCTCGGTTGTCGAGTAGTTGCGTTCCGCGTTCGACAGCGTCCGGCTAGCGTATGCGATCACGCGCTCCGCACCGTCTTGTCGTTGGACCAGTACCGCTCCGAGACCTGTATTACTGGCGTCCGTGTGAACTTCTGTTTCGGCTGATTGGTCGAAGTGGCCGAGAATCGGTGGTGACTGGAGCCGTCGCTTCAGTTCGTCGAATGCCTGTTGTTGTTCTTCACCCCATTCGAAGTTCACGGCGTCTTTCGTAAGGTGCGTGAGCGGCGCAGAAAGCTTGGCAAAATCCTGAACGAATCGCCGGTAGTATGCGCAAAGTCCAAGGAATCTTCGGACGGCCTTTTTGTCGGTGGGCGGTGGAAAGGCCGCTACGGCGCGAGTTTTCTCAGGGTCAGGACTTACACCTTCATTGCTCACAACGTGGCCCAGGAACTTCAGTTCGCCGTAGGCAAACCGGCACTTCGTCGGCTTGAGGGTTAGTCCTGCGGTCCTGATTGCCTCAAAAACGGTCCGAAGGCGTCGCAAATGCTCGTCGAAGTTGGCCGAGAATACCACGACGTCGTCGAGGTAAACGAGACATGTCTGCCACTTGAGGCCCGCCAGGACGGTGTCCATGACACGTTGGAACGTTGCCGGCGCTGTGCAGAGTCCGAAGGGCATCACCTTGAACTCATACAGTCCGTCGGGCGTGACGAAGGCAGTCTTTTCTCGGTCCCGTTCGTCGACTTCGATCTGCCAGTAGCCACTCTTAAGGTCCATCGACGAAAAGTACCGTGAGTGGCGCAGCCGGTCCAGCGTGTCGTCGATGCGGGGGAGCGGATACACGTCTTTCTTCGTCACCGCGTTGAGCCGCCGGTAGTCAACGCAGAATCGAAGCGTTCCGTCCTTCTTCTTCACCAGTACGACCGGAGAGGCCCACGGGCTGCTCGAAGGCTGAATAATGTCGTCGTTCAGCATCTCTTGCACCTGTTCGTGAATGGCCTCTCGTTCCTTTGGCGAGACCCGGTACGGCGGCCGATGCACAGGGAGCGCGTCCTCGTTGGTAATGATGCGGTGTTTAGCAACTGTTGTCTGGCGCACCCTCGACGTCGTCGCAAAGCAGTCGCCGAACTCGGCGAGGAGGTCTCCGAGCTGTCGTCGTTCCGTGGCGCTGAGCTTGGGGTTAACGTCGAGCTGCGGCGGCGGTGTACTGTGCGGCTGACACGGCGAGGGCTCTTCGGAGATCGCGGCGATTTCGGCGTCGGCCCGGAGTTCTTCGACGTGTCCTACAGCGGCACCTTTCGTGAGGTGCTGCGCCTCCGGTCGAAAGTTCGTCACGAGGACCACAGAACGTCCATCCTGCAGCTCCGCTATGCCCCTTGCGACGCCTATTCCTCTTCCGAGAAGCAGTTGGACATTGCCTTCTAGAAGGACTTTCCCGCGGGCAACTGCATCGGTCACGACGGGCACAAGAACACTCGACCGTGGCGGCAGGTTCACGTGGTCCGCAATGACTCGGACGGCGGCTGGCGTCGTTTTGGGTCCCTCCGGAGGTAGAACGGGCTTTCGCAGCGTCAACCTGTTTGCGCCAAGGTCGATCACGGCACCGTACTCACAGAGGAAGTCCATGCCAAGGATGACGTCTCTCGAACAGTCCTTGAGGACGACGAATTTCACGGGGCAGGTTTCTCCGTGGATGTTCACGCGCGCAGTACACCTTCCCACTGGTGTGATGAGATGTCCGCCGGCGGTTCGTATTTTCGGGCCATCCCACGGCGTCATCACTTTCCGAAGGCGGCGAGAGAGCTTCCCACTTAAAACGGAATAGTCTGCTCCGGTGTCGACGAGTGCCTTCGCGTCGTGGCCGTCGATGGTAACGTCGAGGTTATTCGACACCGTCGCAGAACCGTCGTTCCTATGCGTCTCGTCGCTGGTGTGGGAGCCCTCCGGCGTTTGTGGAGGATATTGGCGTCGTTCGTCATCGGCAATACCACCTCCCGGTATTGCCGCACTCAGTTTTCCCGGCGAGGCAGTGGGGACAGGCTTTCTCGGCGGGACCTACGATGAGGCGATGCAGGGCGTTGTGGTGACGGCGATCGGAAACCGCGGCGGGGAGACGGTCCCGGGGATGGCGACCGGCGGAGGTATTCGGCGATGTCCCGGGGTCGCTCGCCGTAACGTGGTCGCGGGTCGTCGGGGTGGAAGCCGCGTAGCCCCAGCTGTCGGTACGGGCAACGGCGGTAGACATGGTCGGCTTCCCCGCAGTGGTAACAAAGCGGGCGTCGGTCGGCCGTTCGCCAAACGTCGGTCTTTCGCGGCGTGGGTCGCTCTGGTCGGACGTGCTGCCGTTCTTCGCGTCGTTGGGAGTACTGCGGCGCTGGAGGTTCACGTCGTGGTGGCGCCGCAGCTTGGCGGGGAGCTTGCGGCTGTCGTCTGGCCATGGCGGCGTAGCTCACCGTTGGTTGTTCCGGTGGTGGCAGGTCGACGGGAGACTCCGGCTGGACGGCTCGCTGCACCTCCTCGCGCACGATCTCGGCGACTGACAGCGACGCCGGACGCTCAGCAGCGGGGAGCAGCTTTCGGAGCTCCTCACGGACGACGTCTCGGATGATGTCGCGAAGCTCGTCGGCACCAGTGCTGAACTCTGGAGCGTGCCGAGGCCAAAGTCGAGACGTCGCTGAGCCGATGGTAGTGGCGCGCTCGGGCCATTAACGCCCGCTCGATGTTTGTTGCTTCGGCAACAAATTCTTCGACGGTCGTCGGGGGTTGCGAATAAGTCCGCCGAAGATTTCGCTTTTCACGCCTCTCATAAGGAAGCGTAACTTCTTCTCGTCGGTGGCTTGCGGGTCGGCGCGGCTGCTCAGGCGGAGGATGTCTTCAACGAAACTGGTGACCGTTTCGTTGGGGCCTTGAGTCCTCGCCTGGAGAAGGTCTTCGGCCCGCTGCCTGCGATGCTGATTCATGAACGCCCGCTTCAGCTCGGTGACGCAGGCGTCCCACGACGTGAGCGCAGCCTCGTGGTTCTCGAACCAGTGCCTCGCAGTACCCTCCAACGAAAAGTAGAGGTTCTGCAGGTACTGCTCGGCGGTCCATCCGTTATGGCGTGCCACGCGCTCGTAGTGTTGGATCCAGTCCTCGACGTCCTCGTGGATCTCCCCGTGGAAAGGCGTCGGAGTCCGAGGGGCGACGGGCAGGTAAACGACGGGGGCTGCTACTGTGGTCTGCGCCGTCGAGGAAGCCATCGTCGTTGTCACTTGCCTTGTCCTCGCCGGGAGAGGTCCGAGTTCAGGAGCTTGCCCTTGAAGACGGCGGCTGGCACGATGCTCCGAGTCTTCAACGGAAGGTCGTCGGGAAATGGGGCTTGCTGAACGAGTTCTTGTAGGGGTACGCTGCACGGGTTTCATACCCCGCACCTCCACCAGAAATGTCACGAACGGAGGTGACACGAAGACGAGCAGTGAACTCAAAAATAACGGTTTAATAGGCGAACTTGTGCCAACCAAAAATAAGTAAAGAACGAAAGAGCGTCGAGGCAGCAGAAACGCAGGCGGCGATTCGGCGGCGACAACAGAGCGCGCGGCAGACTCTGACTCGACACGGTCGCGGGTAGCTGCTTATCTACCGTGCGTCACTATCTCGAAAGTTCGGCGAAGGAAGTTCGAGCGTCGCGCGCTCGGGGCGAGGATGAACTGGCACTTTCGAGAACAACAAAGCAAAGGGAAAGTTACAACTAGTGCGAGAATGAATGGGAATCTTCTAGAAGACCGTGACCGAGCGTTGCTTTCTCGGCTCTGCGGGCGGCAATATGACGCGGGGTGAGCAAAGCGATCACAATGTTTCGCGAAGAGGGACAGCCGCCAACTTTGCAAAGTTATAATTACTCTAAAAGCACTGCGCAGTAAAAAAAAAATGATGAGTTCCGACGCTCAAGTGACTCGTGAATGGCGGTGAATGGCACGGCACTTTTTCCTCGTAGTAATCCGCCACTCTGAGCCGGACCTGCTGACGAACCGCCCATCCGGTATTATCATGAGTCGTTTCGGTGACGAACCCATTTCGTTTGTCTTCATTTGGAGGCGCGTCACCTCGCTCCTTCAATTCGCTTTCCCATATTTGTTTCGTCTTCGTCTGCACTCCGTCTCATCCTCACGATGGAGCACAACAGACGCTACGGAGTTAACCCAACCAATCCAACGCTGCGAACATGTCACGTGACGACGCGCTCCGCGCGTTGCTGCGACTTTGCCAAAGGTCACGTGACACTCCCACGGCATTGGATTGGTTTCGATGGTTTGCAGGCGTCTTCTGCGGTCCATCTTGCGGTGAACACGAAGTCTAGTAGCTTGAGTACCTCCTCCTTTCGAGCTCCTTCGCTCTCCCTCCCTTTATATATTTTTTGCTTTGGGGAGAGGGGCGAAGTGGCAGAGGGCGAGGTGGGCTGACGTCCATCACAATATTGCCGATTTTGTCGCTGTTGTTTGGGTGTGGTCGCGAAACGTCGGCTCCTCGACAATGCGCCCTCTTGACAAGTACATACTTATAATGATTTCTATCTTTTATTTACTTCTTTATTCTTGACTCTTTGCTTGTCCTCGACTGTCCTTTCGGGATCAATGATTGGTACGATATAAAGAGCCGATTGGTTTACACCGTCCAAGGCACCTTCGTCCATGCGGAATAGGAAGTCGATTGCAGTATGCTGAACGGAGGCCTCTTGCTACTCTAGTTACTCGCAACTGGAGAAACGCGGGGTAAGGCCAATTGTGATCTTGCTTCCTGTTTCTTGATTCGTTCCTTCGCTTTCTAATCAGTTGACGGAGTAAGGCGATTGGTTGAAGATCGATAATAGAATGTCCGTTCCTAGCCTCGCCCCGCCTCTTTTTTTTTAGCTTTTGGGGACTATATAAGTTATCTACGTGACAGATAATAAATAACAAAACAAACGCTCTGTTTTGCAAAAGCAAATGAGTATATTTTGACTGCATCGAGACCCTGCAACACCAACTTGATTTCATCAATATTTCTCCGGCCTGTCCCTCCATTCTTCTTAACGTATATTATTAACTTGAACTTTTGCAAAGCCTCTATTTTCCTTCCATTCCCTTTGGAAGAGCTCTATAACATGTGCCAGTACGTAAGAATGGCAAAACGGTCGATATCTAAAATTGCAGGCCCGTGTTGTTGCTACGTCCGTTTGCAAAGGTATACGAAATTGTTTTATTCGACCACATTTCAAACTATTGTAAGCGTAACATTAGCCCTTCATCAACATGGCGCTGTGCGTGGAAGGTTTCTTCTCGCCACTGTGTTTCAAGCGGACAGGCAGACGTTGTTATTTTTACTTTCAAAGGCTTTCGACTTGGTTGATCATTCGCGCCTTATACGTAAACTAGGATCCTACGGCATGAGTACCTCACTTTGTTCAGTTTTTCTTGATTATCTGTAGCAATATACATTTTTGTACTTGTTCTTGGACATCTCTCCCAGCCCTATGTTTCTTCGGGTGTGCCGCAGCGGTACATACTTCGGCCGATACTTTTCAATGTTTACTAATGACCTTACTTAAAGGTCCATAATTCAATTACCTTGCAATATGCAGATGATATGCAGCTGTTTAGGCAGGTATTAACCGTGGGTGACTGCGAAGAGCTTATGGAGGATGTTCAATCAATGTGCGGTTGGTGTCGCCAGAACATTGATGATCAATTCTTCTAAAACGTTATGACTCTGTCTAGAAAGGTAGTAAAAATGAAAGCCGTTTACAACTCCCTGCAACGCCGGACTATGCGCAGCTTGAGGAGGAGAACGGAAATGAGGGAGGGTAAACTCCTCTCCTCCTCCTCAACTCCTCACCCTACCAAATACTCCTCCTCCTCCTCCATCCTCCCTCCTCCCTTCCCCCTCCTCCTCCCCTCACTCCTTTATCCTCTCCCTCCCTCCCCTTCCTCCCTTTCCCTTCCCTTCCTCTCCTCCCCCTCGTCCTCCTTCCTCCTCCCTTTCCTCCTCCTCCTCCTCCTCCTCTCCTCCTTCCCTTCCTCCTCCCTCCTTCTTCTGCGCGGTGCATTATGAGATATTTCCCATGATGCACCGCGCTGATCCACTACCGACGGCGACGCCGACGACGACGCCGCTCAAGCCGAAACGGGCGCCTAGAATTCTCTCTAGAATTCTAGAATCTCTAGAATTACGCGTTGAGTTCTCCACGTCAACATGTATTTTACGATTATTGCGTCTCGGTAATCCGCTCCAAGTTGCAAGTTTTCCTCTGCTGTCTGGAATTGTATTAGTTTTACGAGTCAAGAGATGATAGAAAATGTTCAGAACCGTTTGTTTCGAATTTTTGATGATCGTTACTATTGGTCGTAACTGTTTACTATTCTTATGCGAAACTCCTGGAACGATGCTTTGCACAAGTTTGAGTTCTAGACGACGTGTGCGAGATCTAGATTTCCGGTATAAATTCATTCATGGACTAATTAATGGTCCTGATCTCACATCAGCTATTATATTCCTGTTGCGAGTTGTTATTTGTGGATTTCTCAGGCTTTCCATGTTAATCAAATCATTCAAACCAGTCCGATGACTCGCAATCAACACTTCTATAATAACGTCGGCGTAGCAGATATTGATGTTTTTAGTCTAAAGATGTGTTGATTTTGTAACTAACCTGTAATCAACCAGTTGTGCGTCATAATCAAGGCGTCAAGCTGTTCATGAGCCACAGAAAATAAACGAGTTAACTGAAATAATTAATTAATTTATTTATTTATGCGTAAAACAAACCAAACAACTAATTTTCTGCTGTCCTCATCTTGCTAGAAGTGGAGTTGTTTGGTATGGTATATGAGCAAGAAAGAATCATTGCTCATTAAAGCGTCAAGAAACTAGACACACAAAAACGATTAATTGTATTCATCATGTAACTACAATTACGAATGCAACCTTTAGAGCTCTGGGAGCCATTACCCGAATAACACGCTTTGTTTTACATTTTTTGTTTTAGTTTCGTTTTTTTCAATGGTGCTTACGTCGTGTCGAATATGCTTCAACTGGATGGAACTTCATTGGAGTGATTGCTTCAAGTGTAATTGTGCGTGTTCAACGTACTGTATTGTTTGATCGTTATTTTCAACCGAATTATTTGTGCAGTCACAAAATGATTTGTAGACCTCGTGAGATTGGACAGGTTGCACAACGAGAGGACGCGGGGATTGATGTTTCTGTATAATATGGTAAATGGATCAGCTGATTCACCAGCGCTGCTAAGTCACGTATACTTGAGCGTTTTCGTAGGTCATACCCGTTTTCCTCAAGAAAACAGCAAGTTTTGCGCATTGTTCATACGCCGCACGAAATAGTTCTCGCCAGATTTGGTTGTCGGAGGCACAGGCGATGCTTTTGGCGTTTGAAACGTGTACTCCTTGATAAGATAACGTGTATCCACTCCAAAATGCTACTAAATATATCTTAAATCTCCACCTAAAGGTGAAAACTAGTAATCATCCGCGAGAAGCTGGACTTTTTTCCTACGGTTCTTGAGGTGAAAACGAGTGTATAGATGATTGAACTCTTTCTTTATTTTTCTGACTTATATTACTCAGCAACCATGACGTGCCTTCAATTCACGTATACTCATTTTACAACAAATTTCTTGGAATGTTAGCCTAAATATTTTTGATGAAGAGCGTAAATCTAGCAAGTGTGTTGCTGCCATTGTTTTGTCGTAACTTTGCATTTTTATCGTGTCCAAACAATTTGACTACTATTTGATACTGAGCAATTGCACCACTAGAAGGCGTCAAGTTGTTTGTAGGTCACTCAAAATGAATGCATAAATAAATAAATAAAACAAAGCAGCACCTTCGGTACTAAGACGTCGTGCACACAAACGAAGACACTAATTCAGTGCGCAAAAAACACAAGTAGTTAAGTTCTTTTTTTTACGCTTTCTAATGAGAAAAATGCAGGTGGTGTGCCGGAATAAAACCTAAGTACGGTGGCTCTGACATTTAGTGAACCGGCAGTTTCTTTAAACTAACCAAAGCAAAGTTAAGCGTGCAAAAAAACAACCTAGGGTGACTTCATAAAACGATGGACACGAATGCTTTTATTCTGGAAGAGCTGGTATGCCCTGAACTGTAGTAAGCCAGCTGAAGCAACTTTAAAGCAGCCAATTCAAAGTCTCTCGCACAGAAACGGAAGGGATGACATCAAACGAGGGCGAAAAAGTTCTCTTAGTTGGAGGGTTAGATTACGGTAAGCTCTGAACATGTCGTGTAGCTATAACGTAGCCAAAGCAGATACTCTCGCATAAAACCGGAAGTGGCGTCCCCAAATGAGGGCACGAAAGCTGTCTTTGTAGAAGTGTGCGAGTGTGGTATGCTCTGCCGCTTAGTAAACCAGTGGTGTACATTTACCATAGCAAAGACTAGTCTCCCCTACAAAAGCGGAAACGACTTCATAAAACGAGCAGCACAAAAACTTCATCTCTGACCCACCTTCAGTTCTCCGTTCAAGCGGTTCCCTGAAGAGTTCGAGGGCACCAAGCCCCAACACCGCACCGACGGCGGAACCTCGTTTATCGGAGCACCTCACCTCCCCCTCCAACCTTTTCCGTCATGGCAGCACGAGCAAAAGGATGCACTTGCTAATGACTTCATCTCATGCGGGAGGTATCGAGAGATCGGCCGCGCCCGGTCACGGGATAGCATCCAAGCGGACGAACAAAGCACAAAGTTAAGGACCTTGCTTTCTCGCACACACACACACACACACACGCACGCATACGCACACATGCATGTTTTTGAGCGCATTAACAACCCAACCAAAAAGTGGGGAACGGAACGGCAGCGCGCCACAAAAGACCCCACGAGCTGCCCTTCAGAGAGAAGGGAGCGGCCATATATCAAAAAACCGTCCTCACACATAAAAGTCTCGGCGGAAAGCAGCAGCACGGGTGGTGGAGGAACAAAGGCAAAAACAAACAGCGAGGCTTAATTAAAGTGTTGTACTTTGGCCCGCAGCAAAACTTGCCCTCCTGAGGCCTCCTCGGCCGCTGCCAGGATTCATTAACCTAGGAGCGGATCGTTTGGCGGGCGGTGCTTTTCATCGCCGCGTATCAGAGCTTAGAGCGTCGGCGGCGGCGCCCCAAGAGCGCCGCTCGTGCGATCCTCTTCTCCAAGCGACGCTTCCGACGTGCTTCGGTACCGCGCCTCACCCCGGGATGAGATCTTTTGCTGCTCCTGCTAAGGTTGTTACCGCTGCTCTGGCCGCTGTTTTGAGACCAGCGCGTATCAGACGCCGCCTGTTTTAAGAGGGCAAAGAGAGGAGCGGAGTTCGCTTCGTGTACCAGCCGTCTCCTACGTTATTATCTTCCTGAATAAGCTACATGTTAACCTAAATTTGTGTGAGCGTGGCTTGGTACCGCTGAAGAGCCCTGTGGGTAGTGGCGAAGATGAAGCCGCTTCAAGTGATGGTGCGCTGTTGACCTCGTACTACTTTGAATGTCGAGCTTCGCGTTAGGCGAGTCCCTTGACTGTTTGTTTTGATATGTTTTGTTACCTGTTCTTACATTTTTAAAATGTGAAATGATTTCAAACCTTGAAATGCTTTATAACGGTCCTCCGAGAAATTTTCCCGTTCATCCGCCCATCTATGCGTCCGCGCCTACATCGCACCAGGGCATCAGAAATCCTGTTTTGGTTACCATGGCGACATAAACAAAACAAGTACTCTGAATTCAAACGAGCTATCCACCCACCATGAATCAAACCTAAAACCTCTCTGTTCGCTTCGCAACGCACTTCCTTTGCCCCAGCTAGAGGACTTTGTACGTGCACCGGCTAAAGTGAATGCCCCGCCGCCTCCTAATAAAGTTACCACATGCCGATGCCCTCCGTATAGCGCATGGTGATGTTGGAGAGCAGGGCGAAAGTAATCCATAAGCAAGATGTTATTTCTCACCAGAGGAAACGACTTTTGAAGTTCTTCTAAACAAATTTGAACAATCACTTCTTAAATATTTTATTCTATCCAACATGCGCTGAGAAACGAAGGAAGACAAGGTGGGTTGACCTAAAGCTAGCTGTTTTTTGTCCCCACTACACTTCTTGTCCGACGCATTCGAAGGCGAGAGCCAAACGCCGGACGCTTTCGTTCCAACGCGCTCGACGAGTGCAGTGGAGGCAAAAGTAGCAGCTATAGCTTTAGGCCTACCCACTAATCATTCCAACCAGAGCTCGGCGTTCTAACCTTCCCGCGCGATTTCGTCTCCTCCTCTCCCTCAGTTTTTCGGCGCGCAGTCACTCGCACCTGAATCCACGCAGTGCGGGGCCTGTTATGTTCACGCATCCTACTTCGTGATATACTATT
Organism: Ixodes ricinus; assembly: GCA_037355805.1. Lineage (NCBI taxonomy): Eukaryota > Metazoa > Arthropoda > Arachnida > Ixodida > Ixodidae > Ixodes > Ixodes ricinus. The sequence continues at coordinate 12,407 of JAZHYW010040081.1, forward strand.
CTTCAGCGTTATTTTTTTTTTCATTGAGAAATTTTATTTTGACACTGGCGTCAAGGCGGTTGGGACGTTAGGTGATTGAAATCGCCTGACGAGGTGATTTCATATAGCGCGCTATAGGTAGCAAGCCTACAAATCTAACACATAAAAAAGAACGCAAACCATTACATAGAGTACGAGTTCCGAGGTTAGTGCAATAGATTACAGCTGAATAGGTTATCCTTAACATATATACACACATGTTTTTTTTTTTTTAAAGACAAGAACACGTTTAACGGGTTCAAGTCAGCACGCAGGAAAGCAGGAGCTGAAAATGCATGGTGGTCATTGAACGGCTGCGCTCTGCTGTCGAGGTCGTGCCTTGAAATTATTTCCTGCATGCTTTGGAGAGGGGGGAAATTGATGCTTTGCTATCCGGTACAAAAACACCAACGAAGAAATGCAGCAGAGTGGCATCTCACCGATTTCCGACCGAGAAGTCCTTGCGACGGAAGTGGGTCCGAGCAGACCGACACGAACGCTGACTCTCACTGTTCGCTTTGTGCTAAGTTCGCGTCGTGTTAGCAAACAAAACATTTCATACCATTCTGCTTCTGAAGCGGCACACGACGGCCTTTTTATGGCTTCCGAAGCTGGGCGGAAGAGGGTCAAGCTGCCCATGTGCTGATGATTTTAGAGCGACTGACGCGATGGCAAGTGGCGGCCTAGTTAACCTGCAGGTTAGTTTCGGTTTCGGTTGTATCATATTTCTACAAATAAAAAATTCTAGAAACCACAGGGGTGATTTTCTGTGAATGCGATAGCATTTATTGTTGCACACACGGGCTCGACGACCAAGAACTGTAGCATATTTATTTCCGCTAAATATAGCGGGGAATCTGAATTAGTGCATAGATCCTTGACGTCAGTTCTGACGCAGCTCTTAGGCGCCCGTTTCCGGCTTGAGCGGCGTCGCCGTCGCCGTCGCCGTCGGCGTCGCCGTCGGCGTCGCCGTCGGCGTAACCGCCCGAGGTCACGTGACCTCCAGGTCACGTGACCCCTCGAGGTCACGTGACCCCTCGAGGTCACGTGACCCCCAGGTCACGTGGTCCCCTGGTCACGTGACCCCCGAGGTCACGTGATGATGGCGATGACGATGCGGATGCCGATGACGTCATCAGTGACGTGACTCCCCAGGTCACGTGACCCTCTGGTCACGTGACCCCCGAGGTCACGTGATGACGATGACGATGCGGATGCCGATGATGTCATCAGTGACGTCACCGATGATGTCATCGGCATCCGCATCGTCATCGTCATCATCCCTGATGACGTCATCAGTGACGTCACTGATGACGTCATCGGCATCCGCATCGTCATCGTCATCATCATTGATGACGTCATCAGTGACGTCACGTTACCCCCTCCCCCCCCCCGAGGTCACTTGCCCCCCCCTCCGTACCCTTCCCTCCTCCTCCTCAAGAGCTGCGCTCTAATTCGGCGTTACAGGGAGTTGTAAACGGCTTTCACTTTTTGTTCTAAATTTAGCGGGAAGCTGAATTTGTCTGTGAGGTACCGTGACGTGCTACGCATAAATTTTGCCGCCAAATTTAGCGGGGATTCTAAATTGGTCCATAGGTCGTGACGCCAGTTTTTCTGCTAAATTTAGCGGGGAACCCGAATTGCTGCATAGGTAGTGACGTCAATTGTTCCGCCGAATTTAGCTGGGGTACGAAATTGGTGCATAGGTCGTTACGTCAATTTTTCCGATAAATTTAGCGGGAAACTGATTGCTGCATTGGTCGTGAAATCAATTTTTCCGCTAAATTTAGCGATGGACCTGAATTGTTGAATAGGTCATCACGTCAATTAGTCCGCTAAATTTAGCGGGAAACGTAAATTGGTGCGTGGTTGTGATGTCAATTTTTCCGCTAAATTCAGCGGGGAAGCTGAGTTGGTGCATAGGTGGTGACGTCAATTTTTTCACTAAATTCAGCGGGAAACTGTTTGTCATGATGTCAGTTTTTTCCGATAAATTAGGCGGGCAAACTGTTTTTGTTTGCAGGAAACAGGACACCCGTATCGCTGAAAACTTAGAGTAGTAGCTTTATATTGCTATCGCATTAATACGAAGGATATTTAATGGGCCATTTGATAACTGCAAATACGTTTCTTGAGTGATATCCGGGATATTATAGGGTAATTTTGGGTTCCGCAATTATTCCTAATTGTAAGGTTTAGAAATTGCTGACGTCTCGGGTTGTAATTCGCTTGTTCGGGTAGATACCCGCTGTGAAAGCTAACACAATCAATTAGAATTGATCTGAGAATGTATAAAAAAATCGCTACCATCAAGCGCAAATGTTCATTCAATGTTAATGTTTTAAAGCCAGTGCGTTAAGGAGCTCGTGTAGCCGCAAAGCCGGCGTGGGCGGCGTGCGCGAAAATTCAGGATTGATCGATACAATCCAGGACGTCACAGCCACATAACCTCGCGCAGGAATTTCAAATAACCCACACCGCTCACGTGAAACGTGACATCACTCGGGAAATGAAGGCGATTAAAAACATGGCATGTAATGCTAATTGTTTACATGGCATGGCATGCGTGTTTATTTTGATTTCATTTTGTACAGTAATTGATCTGCTTGATAGAAACACTTGAGAAATTTCAGGCGGGATTCGAACTCACAACCCTTCAGTTGTGAGCCAAACACGCTACCGACTAGGCCACGCAAGGCTTATATGTTCATATGTTTTGCTATCGCGTTCCACTTTTAAAGGCGAAGCTTAAGAGCCCTCCAAGTTTTTAGGACCGATAAAATAGGGGCCGGTTGATTCGGATCAAGGTAGATTATCAATCAATTGAACCGCTCGTTTTCGGTAATCTAAGTACCTATTTAAAGTTACTTCCTGTTGTCGCGTCACAATCCAACACGCATATGCAACTTCAAGCGAATCAGCTTATCGGCTGTAATCCGCAATCGGATTGGTTGTAAGGCAATAATTGATGTTCGGACCTCGCCACGCCCCGCACGACTTAAGCTGTCAGCGAGTATAGATTGTGACACATACCATTCACCGATGTGAAACCCTCCGTGAACAGCATGAATGTTAAGAAAGAGCCACGTCGTGCCATCCTAAACCTTTCTTTAGCTCTGTTGGCCATGGGTACCATACAGCGACTATCGTGAGCCACAGATACACCGCCACAGTGTGTATCCTTCATTACGTGGTTATCGGCGTACGGCACCTAAACCCAACATCCGTCCGGCACGTCTGAAAGTCAGGAAACAAATATAGTCCGACACGCGGCTCTGACTCCACGCCGCTACGGTGGCACTGCTGGAGGGTCACCGAGCATGTGCAGGCGCTTCGTTCCACACGAACCTGGTCTCTGCGCTCGCGCACCGCGATGGGCAATCGCCGGTCTGCGTGTAGGCAACGCGCAACTTTATAGAAAAAACAAAACGTCCGTAAAAAAATAGTTTATCTACGCATAACCAAAAATTTCGAAACAAAAACGAAGCCGAAAGGCGCTGTTTACTCAACTCGAATTCATTAAAGCTCAGCTCGACTCAACAGATCCTGACGCGCACACCCCAAACCGCTAATTAGCCGCTAAGAAACCGCGCCACGACGTGTGCCCCCCCCCCCCCCCCTCCTTTTCAGCGCCCAGAAGCCCAAACAATCCCGCTCCTCGAATCTCAACGAGAACCCGGAAACCGCTTTTCGGAGCAAACACCTGTCGTACGCTACCGACCGGCTATAGATACCTCCACACATTGGAGATTTCAGTCGCGCCCAATTTTTGTTTTTGTTTTCTAGTATAGAACGAAGTTGCGGAAGGGCACACACAGCACACACACACACACACACACACAGCGCACTCGAAGCGCCACATCCTGCGTAAATACCGCGCACATTCAGATCCGAAGAGGCGAGTCAAAGCACATGCATATCTCCCGTCACCACGAGGAGGGAAGGAAGGGAGAGCGAGAAAATGGGCGAAAGGAGAAAGAGGCCACCGGAAGCGGCTGAGAAAGAGAGAGAGAGAGAGAAAGGGCTGCACGAGGGAGCACGTGCCATCTGGAGGTACTTAATGAGCCGCGTCGTCCAGTCTCGGCCGCAGCGAGAACCTGCGGATGCCGAAGTTTCGATGGAACCGCTCGCCAGCCAGCCGTGTGTCGCACGCACGAACGCACATCCGTGCAACACGCGCGTGCACTCACTCACGCACAGGCACAGACTCACATGCACATATTCGCGTACGCACGCACACGTGCACACATACACACTCACACATACACACACTCAAACTCGCACAAAGGCACACATACACTCACACATACACACAGACAATCCCGCACACATAAACACGCTCGCACACGCAGACGTACATACATACATACAAACACTCTCTCGCGCACACACAGACACACTGGGACATAAACAATCGTACACACATACACGCTATATTTCGCACACATATTCGAGCGGACGTAGCCGCATACATACACACACGCGCACACGCTCGCACAAACACACACACTCGTCACACACACACACACATATATCCACACGCACTCGCATTTGGCGTTGCGAAGTTGAACGAATGCCAGCGCAAAGGCCCGGCCTTATATGTATGTATATCGGATTGGAGGCCGTTCAGAATTTCGACGCGGCCAGGCCAACGTTTCAGTGCGAAGGTGCGCTCAATTAGAAACGCTTGCGCGCCTAGATGCGAGCGAAAGATGAGGGGGAAGGGGGAGATTTAATTAAATATAGGCCGAATTTTCTAAAGTTTTCACTTCCTCCAAGGACGGATGGCCAGGAGAACTGCGTGGAAGAGACGGGCGAAAACGCACCAATCTAGTACCAACTTTGAATCGAAATGTTTGTATAGTATACTATATGCATATATTTAGAAACCTTAATATGTGGTGTTAATATTTAATATGCGGAACTGCTTTTCATATTTTTACGGGTCTGAGTAAATGTTTGCTGACGCTTTCATTTCATAAAAAAAGATTATTAATTTTTGAACGTAAAGTTCGCAGGGTTTTACAGTATACGATACATGTAAAGAAAAAGGCTGTGGTAGAACCAGTCGAGAAATGGAGGGAAGTTACCGCTATTGCGAGGCAAAAAACACCGCGTCATGAGTTATCAGCCCGTTTTAATTTACGCCTTGGTTTCTCCGCTCGTTATGTTAGAACTCGATCTTTTTTGGGAAAGGCGAAAGAGCAGAAAGAAAAAATAAACAACTGCAAAAAGGAGAAAAGGCAAGAAGGCCCGAATGTAATCGGATTAGCAACCAGAAGGTTGAAATTGGGCCGGGAGAGACCTCATGCCGCTGCACTAAGCGCTCGCCACCAAATTTTTCGCGCGCGGCGTTCCCGTGAGATGAGTGGGGATTAGGTTTCCTTTCCTGCTGTGACGACCGCGCGATCGATTGCTTACGCGTAATTTGGCTCGTCGCAACCGTTGTGGGAATACGCTCGAAGAAACCCGTGGACTCGTCGGCACGTTGTTGTTGAGAACGTGAATAGTTCTAGGGCGGTCTTAGCGGCTTTGCGTTGTTAATGCAAGTGCTTGGTCGACCTACGTGCGGCTTCGACGTCGCGCCACTGCTCGTCGACATCGGCGCATGTGCAGATGAGTCACCTCACGCAACTCTGGTTTCGGCACAAGTTCAGTGTGCCATGGGATGCGGAACTGTCCCGGGATGCGCATCGCGTGACAACAACATCACACCTTTGCCGGAGGCGCGCTGACGTAGACATTCCCGGAAAAAAAAGGGGGGGCGGGACATTTTGCTCGGGCTGCACAATTTCACCGCAATTGGCGGTACTTTGTTCGCGTGTCTAGGAATTTTACAGACCCTACTCTTTCGGAATACCGGTGGTGCCATCTGGATTGCCTAATTTGTTTGCTTTGGCTTGCGCATGTCGTTCGAGGCACCCGAAGGCGTCTTTAGCATTCATGAATGTCGTATCTAAGCAGGTCCTCATACAACTGGTTTTGGGTTTCACGTTCTTTTTTTTCGTATCTACCCTTTTCAATACGCTTTTTTTTTTTTAAGCAGAAACCATTTCGTCGTCTTCTGTAGTCTAACAGCCCCGCTGCCATTATCGCTAGCTGCCGTTTGATGCATGCCACCATTGTTCTACTCTCGTCATCGCGCGCCAAGCCTCGTTGTCTAGACAGCGACCGCTAAATTCGTCGGGGGTAACACTGGAGATCCCTCTCGTGTCCCCGCCGTCCACATGTGACTGCTCGAGGGGGAGGGGGAGTCCTGCTGGCTCCGCCGATCACTGAAGTTACGCACGTTCCTCCTGGAAAGCATCCCCCGTGTGAATGGCCCTTAAAAAACGCGCTGGCGTATACCTGCACGCGCAAGCAACGCGTGCTTTGGCACATGGGGGCCAACAGGTGTGAAAAAAGAACTGAAAACACTAAGGCCACTCATTCCAATAGGGTCGGCCAAAAGTTGCACTAGCAATATGCACACAAGCCACGGTGTAAGATAAATTCTTTAGGTGAGGACACGGCGTGGCTGAACGCGCAGCGCAAGGAATCAGATAGCGTTCGTTCGACGGGCATCCGAAAGGCTGCATCATTCCGCTGCCACCGTGCTCACGGCTGACAGTGTCGCCGGCCGCCAAACGGCGAAACTATGTAGAGCGAAAAAAGTATCTTGTTGCCATGACACCCCGGTACTCTGCGGTCTTTCTGCACGTGCGACAACCTCGCTGGAGCTCTGCGCGTGTGGTACTTGAGGCGGCACGAGCCATCTTTTACGTGCCCACGGGTCAGACGAGTCACCCTGACGGCGCCGCTTGAAACCATAGTGAGAGAGAAAAGAGAGAGAGGTGAAGAGCGAACTTTCTCGGCACGTCACGAGAAAGCGCCGCTGTCCTCACATGAAAAGTCTTATCTTACACCGTTGACACAGGCTTGCCGGAAATCCTAATGGTGGCAACAAATGAGACATCAATGCTCGGCGCACATGGGTCAGGCAATGATTCTACAGTAGAAAAAAACAACAACATCCGAAGCATTTTTTGCTGGGACATCTGTGGAAGGATTGCCCCTGTGTTTGACCGTCAAAACTGGTAGGGCATGCCCGAATATTGAACGTGCAGAAGCCGAAAAAAGCAAACTGAGATATTGGCCAAACGTGTCCGCAGAGCCTTACGTAAGAAGACCACAAATAAGTTGAATTCCGCATGTTGCGATAAGGCTGGCACATATATAGGTTTCGAAGCGACAACCAAACAAACGCGGTTTCTCAGAGCAACCCGTTACGTAACACGACCTTGGCTACACAATGCCTTCAAAAGCCAGCCGATGCGTGCTACATACAAAACGAGCGCACTACATTTGCTTATTACCACCATACATCAGCCGCACTCCATTGCACCCGGGTTTGCTCCACTTGCTTGAGTTACCCAAGTCCATCTCAGTTACAGATGCGTCGCTCTGTAGCAGACATCTAGTCGCCCAACGACTCATCAAGATTGAGAAAGGGCGCAAGGAAAAAAGAACGCCTAAACGGGACAGTCTTTCTAACCCTGTCCCAAAAGCAGTGTCCCAACCGCCTCCTCGAACGAGACCACGCGAGCGAAACAGGTCATCTTTCAAAGCGGTTCCGCCATTGGGCTGCGCGGCACTTAGGAGGACCATAAATCAAAGCAAGTTTTTTTGTCTCTCGTGTACGCGTTCACGGTATACATTCCGGCTGAACCTCCGCGCCTCATCACACTCGATAACTCTTTGATTTTTGTTTTAATTCTGAAACATACCTCCCTACCCTGCGTTTCTTTGGTGCCCGGTTTTTGTCGTTTATGCATACGCGCGTCTCGATTATTTCGTTCGGCCGCGCCTTTTGGGCATATCGGTACGATGCCTGGAAATCCGCCTCCGACTGGTGTGTGTTTTCCGCGCCTTAAAGAGGTGGTCCCTCGAATTTCCGCTCGATGACGTCATAAAAGCGTCACGTTGTCGCCGGTCGCGATCCTGGCGGCGTGACAGCAGCGCTAGTGCATGTGGCGGACACCTGTTCCGCTACTGGTCGTTCTCCAGCCTTGGCAATTTACGGAACGTTCGGCAGCCAGAATTTGGGACGTCGCGAGGACAAAAACACTCGCGTTCTCGTTTTTTTAATTTTTCAGAACTTTTACTTTTAGCCGCCAGAATCGTCGCGATAGCCGAACACGTGACACTCCGGCTTTCGTGACATCATTCATTGCCACTTTCGGGACCGCTTCCGATGCATGGGCTGAGTAAGACGGTATGCGGAGAGCAAGTCGTCTGCTTCTTGGTGCAGGAGTTGCTACGACGTCAGAAAGACGCCGAGCTCTGATTGGCTCTGATGGAAGGTGTAAACCTCAAAGCAAGCTGCCTTGAGGTCTACCCACTATCCTTCATCCAGAACCAATCAGAGCTCGGCGTTCTGACGTCACCGCAACCCCGCAAAAGAAGCAGACGAACTTGCGCTACGCAAAGAAACACCGGTCTGATACGCGTTCCAGGCGCCTGCACGCTGCTCGTACATTGTATACACACAAGACGCGGTGTTTGCAGCAGATACGATGAGATAATCATCCGTGAAGACGCCTCAAGTCCATTGCAAGCAGGTTTGATTATACGTATTTATGATTCGAGCACATCTGCAACCAGTCATTGCATGACCAATGTGTCAGGAATGTCACACAGCAAAGGAAAACACGTCAGTGTCAGCAGACCGTCTTTTGTACGATGATTCGGCGTTGTTTTTTTCGTCGACGGCCACTTCGCTTGTCCTTCAACCACGTCGAGTCTTGGCGACTCCCTTCAATTTGTTTAATGACATTCGCGGCGTTGGTTTTGAGTCCGGGCGAAAGTGACGCGTACAAAGACGGAGTGAAGGGCTGTCAGATGTTCATTGTTGGGACCCAGGGTCGCGTGTTTTTTTTGTGTTTTGTTAGTTCAGTTTAAAGAGAAATGTTTCGTTTGTGCAGCACCGCAAGTTTCTTGGGAAAGAGTGGTCGCAAACGTTGGCAGTTGGACACAAGGATTGAGCTAACGTATGGAGGTTTGACGCACACGTACGAAGAAAAATAGAATCCGGACGAGCAATAACACGAACGAAAAGAGGGAACATGTTCGCTAGAATTTTCATTCTAAGCGTGTTCCACTTTAGAAATTGAAACCGCTCTGGGTGACTCTGTTGAATCCAGAAATCAATATTTTCTTTCACTCGGACTGTTTTTAGGTAGCCTTTATGTCGACTCAAACTTGCTCACTTATTGTCTGTGCCCAGATTGAAATCTTGATTGTGATGAATGGTGTTTACGCGATTTAATATCGTGACTTTTCTATTTTTATTTTTCACGAACTTTTTTTATATCCTGAATTTGTCGAATCTCTTATTTTATAAGAAACTCAACTTTATTGACATGGAATTATAGACAGCTCGAACACTATCCGGCTCATAATACCATGTTTTACGGGCATTTCTTTTTCTTACTGACATTAATGGTGAACGGAAATTAAAACAAAAACGTTAAAGGCACTAATTATTTATCAGTTAGCATTACAGATATTCATATTTATGGTAACTGAGGTAGCCCCGTGGAAAGACGTGGCCAAGTCTAAACTGAAGAGATAATTTGATTTCAGGAGTCCAGCATCTCGTGTCCTTGGTAAATTTCAACATTGAGGCTGAACATATATTATTGTCGTCGTTGTTGTCCATGAACTCTCGGCGCATGTTGGCCCAATTTCAATCTTCTTGGCCAAAAAAGCTTCCCTCAAGATGACTTTGTCATCGACATCGTTCCGCGTCATCCCCATTATGATCCCTTTCGTGCAACAATGCCACATATATGTGTGCCTCAGGCACGTAGCCAGGATTTTGTTTCTTTGGGGGGGGGGGGGCGACCATGACAAAATTTTGTATGAGAGGGAGGACGAAGAGGAGGCCCCACCAAAATGGAATATCCCGGGGGGGGGGGGGGGGGGCCTCATGCCCCCCCCCCCCCTGGCTACGTGCCTGGTGTGTCTTGAAAGTGTATGTGGGCGTACAAAACCTCTTAAATAATAGCGCTGTGCGAATGTTTAGACGGCGGGAGGTAATCCATCCCCAATGGGAATGTGTTGTATCCACCGTTGATGAAAACATTTTACACTGCATTACGACTGCTGACTTGGAGACTTTAACGTGCACAACGTAGTAGGGATACACGACCGAACGCCGGTACGATGCTATCTAGATTGAAACGGGCAGGCTTAGGGATTGAGGCCCGGGCCTCTGGGTTTTGTAGCGCGAGCTCTCACTACACGTGTTCTGGCTGGAGTGCGTTAACGTACACTCGGGCCTCCATCCTCCAGAAAAGCACTTTTTTTAGAGATATATACATCTTCTTTTTTTACTCCCCCCCTTCCCATAAAATGGAATTCATGCCACATGGCGCGATAGCAAATTTCACTCGTCGTGGGCTAGGTAGAACGTGATCTTATTAAAAGCAAATTTTATTGAATCTTTAAAAGCCGTTGAGATAATACGTTATTTCTCATCTTTAAAAACGACTTTTTACAGTCTTCCAGACATATTTGAACAATCGCCTCTCAATAATTTATTGTGCAGAATATGCGCCGATAAGACCCACGGATAGAAGGAGACGAGAGTTCGCGGTGACGTCAAAACGACGAGATTTGGTCAGAATGATCGGTGGGTGCACGCAAAGCCCCCACCGATCTGCCATTTGTCCTCAACTGGTGTCTTCAACTGGTGGGCTTAGGTGCGCCCCAGTTGAACCTGAACTGTTGTGCACCAGTACTTTCTCCGTAAGCCATTTCCAAACCGGCAGCCTGCAACTTAAATTTTCTGATTAGCTAGGATATTATTTATGCGTCACCACTTCCAAGACTTTATTGCGATTATTGTTTCTTCACCTAAAATACGCCATCGGAAATCGATATCTCGCCGAACAGGTCTACCTAATTTTATAACGTAGCGACAAAGCTTCGTATAGTAAAATTAATTAAAAAGCAGATTACATTTTTTTAGGGATTATATCCTCGATCGTGGGAATAACCGTAGAAGAACACTAAAAACGAAAACCGCCGACTGCAAACTAGCTTTATCAAAAGCACAAAAATCTATGCGTCGATCTTCCGACCTGCTATTATTACGGCGAAGCATTATTAATGGCCATTTATATCCACCGGAAAGGTCTACTCTTCTTTTTCTGCTGGCGCTAATCACACTCAAACAAGGTAAGATTTGGCGCCGTGCATAAGTGATAACCGTTCGATAGTGCACGCCACGAAGAGCCTACTCAAGAAAAACGAGAGACCCGAAAGAAACGGGGGCTCATTTATTTTGTAACAACCTCTTTTTTTTTTTTTCGTGTCTCATTGACAGCAAAAACGAGACACGCATCAGCGTGTAACCGCCGAAACTCTGTACACCTGTTCCACTCACTCTCTATTTTTTCTTTTTGTTTTTTATTATCTCATCTTGTCTTTTCGCCAGACTAGGCTACATCTCACGGATTCTCCTGAAGGATTCATCACGTCATTCATTTTATTTCGCGGTGCTGCTTTCATTTTCGACGTTCGCTGTTTTTTCTTTCTTTTTTTTTGTCAATTGGGTCCGTTTCTTTAGATGAAATCGCAAGTGAGAATAATGCAGCAGGGTTTGTCCAACACCAATTGTCCGACGGAAAAAAAAACACGAGATCTTCCAATCTTTTTGCGACGCCACCAGTGTTCGCGTGTTCAATAGCGACAATAGTAACTGGTAATTACAACTTATTTCTTTTAACGTTAACATTTCTTTTAGCACGTACAATAAACAATAAGGTTGAGGCTCCGTGGTGCCAGTTTACAAGAACGAGGTAATGGTGTGTTTATTATTTTAACGTTTTTTGCTCATATTGGTGCTTCTGTGTGCATTTTTTAACGTAGAAAAATGTTTGAACAGCAGTGGAGGAGGTTTTATTAAACGACCTTCGGAAAAGACTTCCCGAAACGTCGTGCAATAAAGCCTCTACTGCTGTTCAAACGTTTTTCTATGTTTACGACTTTCTTGGTGAAGACTTGTTTATTAATAAAGTTAATGCATTTTTAAGAAAGAAAAAGTATATAACTCACAAATAACCTACAATAAAATATTATAACCTTTTTTTTAACGTTGGAACTTTCTTGTGCGTCTTGCACTGATATGACAATTCACTCATCTTAACAAACATTTGGACTCTCAGCGAACATGAAGTTGGAACTTGTGTTTTAATTCCTGTCTAATTAGCTTAAATCTGTTTCCGCAATATATATAAACGAATTCCCTACATACATATATTTTATTTTTAACTGGCATAAAATATAAAAACTACCATAAACGGGCCACAATATGCTTAAATTGTTTTTATACGTGCACAATGAGTTCTAGTTGGGACCATATTAACATTTCTATTAAACCACGATACGCCTATATGTTTTGTTAAAGTGTTTCCCTCCGCAACTTATTTTCATTGCCGCAACAAAACGATTTTATTTTCCCCACCGGAAAAAGTATGTAGCAATCAGTATTCTTCTGCTGAAGCGTTGCAGCGGCAGGCATATTCAAAACTGGGGCGCACTAATTAATCACGATGGAAAGTACGCTCAAAAAAAATTACCAAAACCACTTCTACGCAACGAAATCGCGTTATCGGCTGCCGCTGTTTATTTAGGGCATGAACACGACACCGAACTGAACAAGAAATAACATGCTAGGAGTTTAAAGAAACGCCGTCTTGGGTAGGCGGGACAGGTGGCCGAGTGGGATAGCGCATACCAGCTCGGAGCACGTGGAGTGAAAGCTTGCGCTGCAGAACCCAGGACGCTCGGCTCAATCCCCACCCCTGCCCGTTTCGATCTGGATGAGCATCATACCGGCGTGCGGTCATGTATCCCTAGTGCGTGGTGCACGTTAAAGACCCCAGGCTAGCGGTTGTACTGCACTGGCTAAATTTCTCATTTACAGCTGAAAGACTCGTCGCCCTTTGAGGCAGACCAAGTTCTAGTTTGTATAAATACACAAACAACCCCTGTCTTGGGCAGGGACGCGTTACAAGTGTTCCGTTACTACAACTTGGTTCCTGTCTTGGTAACTTTTAACCATAACGCGCTACTACGTTTCCTTAAGTAACGACGAGGGAAACGACATTACTTTTGTAATCACTTTTCATGATTTGTTCAGCATTGATACATCATTTAACGAGTACAATCTAGCCATTCCTTGCGCTGTTCAAATTATCTGTTTTGACGTTTTCGGCGTCATGTTCGCCCTGTGTCAACTTGCGATAACTTGACGTGCACTTTCTGCAATAAACTTGGGAAAGGGGGGGGGGCGTCTACATTTTTCTTTCTCTCTCTCTTTCTATATCTATATATATATATATATATATATATATATATATATATATATAGAGAGAGAGAGAGAGAGAGAGATAGTCTTATAAAAAGGAAACTTAAAAGTAACACCTTTACTTTTTAAAATGTGATTGTAACTATAATTCCTTTTTGTTCGGGTTTTCTGTAAAGGTAGCTTTGTTAACAAATGGTTCGGCCGCAAACAATCTGGTGGTGGTTGAACATTTTACTAAAAACCCTGAGACTGACGAGAGCGGACAAACACAAAGTCTTTGTGTTTGTCCGTTCCTTTTCGTCCCAGTATCGGGGTTTTTAGTAAAATGTTTACCTTCGTTATTTTTAACTGAAAGTAACTCCAACTGTAACGAATTACTTTTTGAAAGTAACTTGTCCCAAGACTGTACCGACAATTGGAGTGCAACGACCGACGTTGACACAGACACCTACCAATTTCCTTCGGCGTAATACAACTGTCGAGCAGAAAATATTTCACGAAAAGAGTACTCAGCGGCATGAACGGCGTAACTGCAGTGATATATTGATCGCCTGGTGCCTTTACGATCGCATTGTTTAGTGGTTATAGTTAATTTGTATTAATAATTATAGTTTGACATATCTCGTTTCGGTGACTCGAGACGTCCCCATCTTTTCATCCGAGCTTACTCGCCCGCAAGTTTTATGACCCCATTTCCTGAGACACATTTTCGGTTGGTCTGAAACGTGACTGCTAGTGTGACCATTCATTTACTTTACCTGTGCGTAATTTTGTTTCTTTGTAACTTCGTAAATTCTGGGTGCGGAAAGCGGTTGCTAGCAAACAGAGCCAGGAGTGTAGTAGACTGTAGTTCATTGTGCTGGCAGAAGGAAGACGGAACGATATTTGGATAGGACAAATAAGCAAACACAAAAAAAATTGCAATGTCTATCAAAACAACAGTGCCTGAAAGAAGAAGGTGAATAGGAGCTACACTTTCGTTCAAGCGTATCGTTGCTAATCATTTACTTTTGAGACGAAAAGTTTCAGGAATCAGTGTTTAATTTTCAGAAAGTTGACTCCCAAACCAAAACACTTTTCTTATAGGGTTGTCATGCCGTAACCTATTCTTAGGTGGAAGTTAAGCGAGTACAGACTCTTACACTCGTCACTCTTTTTTGGCGACCTGCAAAACATCTTACTAAGCTCACCTAATTTTTTATATATTTTTTTAAAGATTACTTGTTTGCGTTCATGTCTTTTACAATGAAATACAAAATACTTGGCATGGTATGTAATCTTTACACAGATGCTCTTCGATTCAACATATCCTCCCCCACCCTCTCCCCTCCTTTTCTTCTTTCCCCCACGGCTCGAGGTCACTTCCAGCACTAATGTGAAAGCCTTTGTGCAGCATCTGGCGCCTAGACTTATGCCGCCTACAGATATGCCGCCAAGCCTGCCGAAATGCACATTGAAACGGGCGCTTTTCGCGAGTTGAACATTAAACCACAATACCAGGAGTGCTTTCACATCGTTATTACAAACGCTCCGACATAAGCGGTATATTTTTGAAGGGCGCAGAGAAAAAAGAAGTAATAAAAAGAAAGAGAGAGATTGTGGTATCTATTTCAAACGCGAGAGACATCTTGAATCTCGGTCATTATCCCGACTCCTTGTGTCGCGACTCGCAATTCACAACAATCGCAGCCGACGACTTGAATAAAAACGGCCGACTCAAGATGAAGAATAGGCACTTTGTCCCAAACGACGCCAGGCTAGGGCGCCATGACACCCGAAACATCTCTGCCCTTTTATCTTTTTTTTTTTTTCAAGGAACTGGTTTTTCGTTTTTTTTCTTTCTCATTCCAGTTTATTTTTTAGTTTTTCCTTTATATATATTTTTTGCTAGGTGGACCTTTCTATATTTAGTAAATTTCAAGCTTTATTTTAACACTTTCTGCTGCTACTTCTTTCGCTTTTATTCTTGTTGTTTTGTGTTTGTTTTTTGCTCAATCTTTTGTCTCCACCGAATAACAACGGGGGATCAAATCGCCAAAGTGGAACGACTTCGTTTCAAAACAACATTTCTTCCTTATTTCAATTTTCTCTCCAAATTTTAACTGAAGTGCCTTTTTTCTTTTTTTCTTAAAGGGGGCGCAGTCGTATGTCGTTTTTGTTTCGATTTAAGAACTTGAATCATATTACGAAAATCGACTTCGCTATTAAGTGATATTTATTTGGTTCGTTTTTTTTTATTAATATTTTTACATAGTGTCCAAAATCGTCGAAAGGGCGTTTGCTATCATTTTGGCCTCGATGACAAATGCACGGTGCATTTTCAACGACATCCGTCTGGAACGAAATTGAACGAGATACCCGAAGATGCGCTTTTATTCTCGCTTCAGTGTGACTTGGTCTAGACGACTCTGAATAGCGTAAATCACGCGCAAAACACGATATTTTTTTTTGTATTATCAGGCGTACTGCATTGGATATCAAAAACGAAGGACAGATTTTTACAGCCGTACGATAAAGGAAATCATCTATTCATCTGTGAAAGTACTATAAGTGTTGGCAGGCAATATAGACTGGCATGGATGTGTTGTACGCGTGCGCGCTTATTACTGTCAAGTGAAATGTTTCTTTGAGCAAAATTGAAAGGTAATTCTGCTCAAATTTCATTAATAAAAGAACAATGCACTTTTATTTAATAGCAGGTCTTATAAGATTTGGTCGTCGGGGAAAAACAAAAGCTTTTGGCGTTTAATACGTGTGCGTTTTGATAAAAGAATATATACCTAGTCTAACATGCACCTACACATATCTTGATTCAACAAATAAAATAGGAAATTAATAATGTGTCGTAAAAGCAGTTTTTTTAACTCTAGTTCTTTAGGTGAGTACGAGCATAACTGCTTATTACACGGTAAACATACTGTTGTCGTAAACCCATCGTCAAAATGTTTTCATTTAGAGGGAGAAGTGAGCCGTAGTCGATCAACACAGTGCGATATGGAAATCATGGAAACTGATTTTGTGTGGCGGCCGCCATGCTGAATTCTAAAAAAGCTGGGTTGGAGCAAGATATCAAAGCACCTTTTTTACCGACTGCAAAAAGCTTAAAATTCAAGAGGCTCTCACCCTAATTTTTTTTCCACGACTATTCATTGTTATGGTAGTTGTGCTTGAATTTTTGTTTCGTTGCCCATCCCAACTAGATTATATTTCAAACTGACTGGCATCAGAAGGGAAAAAAACATTATTTCGATCTCCTTTAATTATTTAATTCATATTTCATTTGGAGAAAATATTCGACATTCCCTAAAAGGTAGCTAGTTTTAATAAATTCATGTAACGTCTATTCCGACACTTCATTTAGGGGAAAGGAAATTGAAGTGTAAGGCATCAGTCATTCGGAAGCTACGTCACTTCTTTATTTTTTTTATAAAACTTTATTCTTGAACCGACGGCGCATATATGTTTAAACACTTGCACATTAAAGATACCGTGACGCCTGAAAAAAAGCACAAACACGTGTATTTTAAGCACAAACTCTCAAGCCGGGTCCTGTCTTTAATTTCGTGTCAACAAAACCGCGCCCATGCGCGCCGCTAATAAAACTGCACGCACGGGTGACAAAAACAACAACAATAACATCTTAAATAATTGCAAACCGAGCAAGTTGGTTCAAAATCAAACCCGAATATTATTCGTTTCTTTACTTTTATCAATAAAACGCCGATGTTCTCTTTTATTTTGGGAAAGGACTGATTTAGTGTCCCGTTTTGTTAAACATCGTGCATCTCAAACATAAAATACACAAGAAGGACATCTACACGTGCTCTACCTCGTAAAACGAAAGGATTTTTGTCATTTTGCGTATGACTTGGTTGCACAACGTTCCTATAGTGATCTCTATTACCTACTCGCAAACAATTGCGCTGTATTTAAGTGCTGGTTATAATAAATGATCTTTTTTTTTTCATTATAAATGCGCGTGCTTGCGTAGCCGCTACTTCTTGTCCGATGTATGGACGCCTGCATTGAGGAACATTCGGGACAGAGCAAAGGCATTTCTTAACTGTGCATGCATGGAATCAAGACTAATGGGATTTCTTCGTCTTCCATGTCATTAGGTGGCGCTCTTATTGCGTTTTCAGCTCTTTATTTCCATGTCTGAGCCCATCAGATTTACCTAAGATCAAAGATCGACGAATCAAAGACGGTATGTCTGCTTCATCGTCGCATTCCGGAGCTCGGCTGTCGTCAAACAAATATAGAAAGAGAAAAATAACTAAGACAGACGGATGGAAAGAGATTACTGCGGATCAATAGAAACGGAGAACAGCAATAATCGTTTGGAAGCGAAGGAGCAAAGGATCAGCGGCCTAAAGCAGTCAAGCGAGAAAGGAGTAAAAATTAAGAGAAGACTGGAGTATGGGGTTACAACGAGCAATGAAGGAACATCAAAAAACCGAAAAGCAAGGTGCAATAAGTAGCGATCGAACAAAATTAATCAGGGTGCCAAATATTTAAAGTTTTTAAATGAAAATTGCTCTAATGCAGAAAGGGCGAGAGAAATAACTAAAGAAAGCAATTTAGACCAGAGAAAACTGTGAAAGACTAAGGTGCACAGATCTGAGGGGCAAAAACAAGGCATTCACGAAGTAAAAGTGCGAAAAGCAAAGGAACAACATTAACAATCAAAGCCCTTAGAGTAGCCGACATCTCCATCGGGTTTCACACATTACAGAAATAATAAGTAACAATCAAAGCTATGCTCCGCGTCAACTATTGTGTGTTACGTTTCTAAGCGTAGCTTCCGCAGTGCTGCAACACCGCACTGCTGGAGAGAACACGTGACTTTGCCTTGCGTTTCAGTCGCACTCGCCTTTGTGCGAAGGAGGCGCCTTGGAGCACTGGGAAAGCTACGCTACCCTTGGCGACATAGCACAAACAAGTTGACGCCCAGAATAGGAAATGCAAAATGAGAGAAGGATCAAAGAGCAATAAAGCAAAACGAATCAGGGGTGCAAAGTTAAAGAACCTCTAAAGACGAAAAGTATTTTTCTTCTTTAGAGGTTTTAGTTTGAGTAAAGTACGTTTACCAAGGGGGAGATACACTGAAAAGAGGCGACAATGTCTAAGGGCAAAAGAGCAAAGGAGCGAAGAGTCAAAGGAGCGAAGGACAAAAAAAAGAGATGAGGCATAGATGAAGAACACAGTAAATACGGAAGAAAGAGAAGGGTGAAAAACATTAAACAAAAAAAATATCCCAAACTGCTTTATAGGGTCGCTGTCATTGGTAGGTCTTCGCGTTGACCGATGAGGCCTTCAATCAGTTCAGGAACGGCTGAGGACATTCCTCAGCGTAATTTTCCGTGAAAGAAAAGTTTTCCGCTTCAGTGCGCGCAACTTTGTCTCGTGCTCGTCGCTTGAGAAGATTCTCTAGACTGAAAAACACTTCGGAAAACGCGAATAAAGATTAAAACGAATATTTTTACCAATAACAAATATTATAAGTAAACTATAACAATCATACTCAAGAAAGTGTCTAAATTGTGCCTCTTTGTTTGTTTGTTGTTTATGTTTCTGGGTCACATTTAACATCCTGTTTGGACGCAAGCATTTCTTTTCCTACGACAGTGACGGGGAATGTGCAGGGTGTTTCAGAGAACTCAGGCCAAATCGCTCCTGCGAAAACTACTCATCGCAACGAAAAAAGGCTTGTGTCATTTTGATCCTCAACATAAGGGCCCATTCAGGAAAATTATTAAAGTCCGGGATAATTAAGTTGTTAATTATTTTTGCGTAATTAACTTTTTAATATTCTGTTTAAGGGCATAGTTTCAATTAGAAAATTGCTCAGCATCGTCGAAAAACACTAAATCAACAAATTGCAGAACGATAGAAGCACGCGAAGCATTTACGGCTTTCTGAAAAACCGCACATCTTCGACGGATTTTTAAGTTTCGGTTTGCTATCGGAGCGCATCTCGGCCTCGGCGGCACTGCGCCCCGTGGAGAGATAGTGCAACCAGCCTCTGCTGCGTCGCGCGATGACAGCGCAGCAGAGGTTGGTTGCACTATCTCTCCACGGGGCGCGGTGGCGCCGAGGTCGAGGTGCGCTCCGATAGCAAACCGAAACTTAAAAACCGGTCGAATTTGTGCGGTTTTTCAGAAAGCCGTAAAATGCTTCGCGTGCCTTCTATCGTTCTGCAATTTGTTGATTTAGTGTTTTTCGACGATGCTGAGCAATTTTCTGATTAAAACCATGCCCTTCAACACAATATTAAAAAAGTTAATTACGCAAAAATAATTAACAACTTAATTATCCCGAACTTGAATAATTTTCCTAAATAGGCCTCTGGCTCCAGGACCAAAACGACACAAGCCTTTTTTCGTTGCAATGAGTAGTTTTCCCAGGAGCGATTTGGCCTGAGTTCTTGAAACACCCTGTATATTGTCGTAACGTGCAAGAATGTGCAACCCGAACTTCTATGTAACAATTTTCCGGCATTATAAAGGTATATATATATATATATATCAAAATATGTTACGTGTATATTCTTTCTAAAGCAATGAGTGATTTATTTTTTTTATTGAGCTTGAGTCTAAGTTTGAGCATAGATAAGTGCAAAAATAATGTCACCTAACAATTTTGAAGTTTTATCACGTTGGTGTTGGCTCCTAGAACAGACCGTGGAAGGCGCTTCCCTCTTCGACATAACACGAAGGTGCATTTGCGCAGAACTCCTTTGGGCAAACCCGTTTTGTTTACAAACGACGATTTGTCGTAGAGATATAGTGATACGAACACAATAAAATAAAGTAATAATCAACCGGTTTACGGTTTGCCCGGATTTATTACTTTTATTTTTTAATTTTATTTTGAAATTTGCATTTTGAGATGCAAATGCGCAATCACGCATCGTAAAACCGAGGCGTCCCTTCAAATAAAGCCGAGCGAGGCGGAGAGCGAACGCTCCACCGGTTTCGAAGAAGCAGATTAACGGATTGAAAGATGCGCGCCGAAAATTTCCGATTCCGAATGCCACTCCGAGCGACAAGTCGAATCTTATTAAACGGGATCACGAAAACATGTCGCATATTAAACGAGCTCGTATAGTTTTTATTTATTTCAAAATTGCTTCGTTGCGTTTGTTTGTTTGTTATTTATTTTTTACCGACGTAAGGCTCTAGATATCGCAGCCTTCAAAGCTCGAAGTCATCCCACAACGACGGTGAAGGGACAAACAGTTTATAACCGATGCCTGCTAAGACTCTTCTCGTGTCGCGAGTCGCAGCGACCGAATCCTACGAAATCGGAGCAGCTTGTGGCATATGTACACGGTTGCAACTGCGGACTTGGAAATTAAAGTCTTCACGCGCGAGAGCTCGCGTTCTTTCCTCAATATGTTTCGAGACGTTTGGGTTAGATGGTTATTTGCTTCGGTGACGTGTTCGCCGCGCGTTCCAAAAAAACTTACACCAGTTTATTATTTTTTTGTCGTACTTTTGTTTTG
The DNA here is from genome assembly GCA_037355805.1 of Ixodes ricinus. Lineage (NCBI taxonomy): Eukaryota > Metazoa > Arthropoda > Arachnida > Ixodida > Ixodidae > Ixodes > Ixodes ricinus. The sequence continues at coordinate 33,289 of JAZHYW010040081.1, forward strand.
AAACACCTTGCATGAGCGCCACGGCGCCGGCTGTCGGCAACTATACCCTGTTTCACTCGAAGTCCGACCGCAACCCACCCGACCATCCGATACAGCCAATCTTTGTGCGTTTGATCATACCGGCTAAAACAATCACGCATAGAAATAAGAAAAAAACGCGTGATTGCGGCGCATTTATTATGCGTGATTTGTTTTGTCGTTTATGGTAAACGCACAAAAGCGACGAGCGCCGTAACAATGCACTTTTAGTGCCGCTTGATTGGCTCCATCGGACCGGGAGATTAACAGTTGTGGAAACCTTTTTAAATATCCGTGCAAGCTCGTAAAAACGCGGCCCACTGTGGGGCGCTGTCTCCACGAACGAGTAGCAAGAAAATTATCGTTTTCTTTATTATTATTAAAATCATCATCATCATCATCATCATTAGTATTATTAGTATTAGTAGTAGTAGTAGTAGCAGTAGTAGTATCAACGACGGTGGACGGACATCAAACCGCCCATAATGAGCTTATGTGCGTACTGTCTAACGTTTACGCCTATGGTAACATTTTAGAGGCTGGTTAAACCGGTAGTAAGCCCAACTTAGGATATCCAGATAAGGACTTACTTTCTTGTGTGGCTCTGCACGGCTTGTTGCTTTCCGCCATGATTTTCCGAGACATTTTCGCATTGCGCCTTTAGCGAAATTATAACTGCCTAGACGACTGTGTCTTGTCGTCACGGCAGCTTTTCTTGCACTTTATAAGAACATGATTGCGAGAATGGCTAAGCGTCCTCTGTAACTAAGCGGGCCAGGACAACAACTCGACCATTTTGTCGCCATTATTCCCGCGTTTGCCCGTTTTGACTGGATTTTTGGGGTACGAAACAGACGTGCAAAGGAGAATATTTTTTTTCACAACAAACATTCTTTTTTTGTTGTGTTCTTTTGCTTTTTGCTTAAAAGCGCTTTTTAATTAAACAAAAAATCAAGAGAAGCAAAATGACTGCATCCTTCTCTCTTTTATTTGACCATGTAAGGGATCACAGTGTGACACCGCAATCCAGTTATAGGTGGTTAGTTTTAATTTATCCGGACACACAGAGTGCACGCCAGAACGTTCTTTCGCCATGACTAATCGTGCAGCCGAAGTGCTATTGGAAGCCGCAAGCACGCGCCTGTAAATTCGATAGAATTAAACCCAAGCTAGAGTTTTAATCACTGTTACGGTTCTAACCAACCGCGTGAATTTTGAAGACGCGTTCTCCGCTGGTACTACAATTGTTGGGCCTAGTTGAAGCCCCCAATTAACGTAATTTTGACAGCAGCCATAGAAGTTTGCCGTCAGAAGTTATAGTTCAACTGTGAATTAAAATTCACTTCAGTGCCTCGTTGGCACAAGGTCGCCTACCGTTATGCAAAATGCTCGTCGCCACTGCGAACACGAAACCACACATGTCAAGGTCTGTCCTCTTCAAACGAAATACTGCTATGTTTCGTTAATAGATGTACCCCTTTCACGTGGATGCCCCACTATTTTCGGGAATAAATTGGGTAAATACGTGTGTTTTTGTCTCGGTATTAAAAACAACCATCATTAAAAACGCATTCTTTTTTTTTAGGGAACGGGGTGTTTAGGTTAACCAGACATCTATCCTATGTGTAAACAAATACTGCTTGCATACATGTATGGACAGCGGAAAACAGCTTTGCATTAGAATGGGACGGCGTAGTGTGTATGGTGCAGATGAAGCCTAAACCTAGATAGTGTCACCAGAACATACTAGGCCATCACACGAGCAGAAGATCACAAGGGTGATAGGGCATAGGACTCTTCGGTGCGCGTGTCTTGGCAATGCATATTAAGTGGAGTGATCTTAACCAGTTTTGTTTTGAGCAAGCTTTTTTCAGAACTAATGGCGTTTCTCCCCAAACAGCATGTCTCCAGTCGATTTTTACAGACTCTAGTTACTGTTAGCATATATGTAGATATATTTTTTATAGATCAGTGATTACAAAAATTGAAGCACATAGCACATCCCTATGAGCTGCTATCTCGTTTTAACGCGCGGCAAAGTCCCACTGTTGAAAAACAACAAAATTAAGAACCAATATTTTCGAGTGAACGACGGTTCACAAAACTAGACGCATGGATAGGAAAGAAGGCAAGTACTCTTGTAGGCCAATATTCGAAGCTCACCTTCTGGCAGACGTTGCCGTTTCCTCTTAGGCAACACTCGTCTTAAACCCAAAACACCCACCCCGTTCTTCTTTTTTTAATCTAGTGTAGCTACATTAAGCGCGCGTCAAAAAAAATAAAAAAAGAAAGAAAAGAAACAGCGCCGACGACATTTTGCTTGAAGCAGCTTCCCCTGTGCCACGCAGCCGAGGCTCCTCGTCATATCTCCCGAGACGCTGTTATTAAGCCCGGGTTTCCCTTCGATCCTGGAGGCCCCTCGGCCGCGCCGGAAGTGCGGAAGTAGGAAGGACCCCGCACTTCCGGCAACCCCCCGCTGCCTCGCGTCGCGAAACCGGAAACAGCCGTCATCATCTCGCCGCTATTGTTCGCCGTACGCGTCCCTCACAGGTCAGCACTGCCTGATGTTTTGTCCGTATATTACGAGCCGCCGCGCGCACGCGCGGTGACTACAAGCCGCGACGTACGCGGCCAAAAGCGTCGCCGTGGTCGGCCTTCTACGATTGGACAAACGCTCATTATGACGTCGTGATTAGGACCGTAGCCTTTTATATACTGACAAAGCCTGGCAGACCACCACGAGAAGCGGCCGCCGAAATGTAAAAGGTGGAGCGACAGACAACGGATGAGAGGAGAGCCACGTGACTGGCGCCATGCTGCGGCGAGACACCGAAACACACTTCTCACGAGCGAACAAGTGTGTTTCGGGTCTTCGCCGCTGCAAAAGCTGTGCGCTGACGTCCAGGTTCCCTGAGAAATGACTCTTTGATGCTCTGTGCTACCAGATCCCCGCGCTCCATATCTGCGACCGCGGGCACTCTATGGCTCCGTCGTCAAACTGCCAGTCTTTGTGAGTGTAGAGGAGGCTATGGTAGGCCGAATTCTACTCTCACTAAGGAAAATAGAAGTAACGTCAGTCTCTCAACACTCACGGTGTTCGTTTAAGGACGCGATCACTAGAAGCTTCCACCGTGCGTTTTTTACACACACAATCCAAATTGGCGCTGGCTATCAATAATCCTGGTCATGACGTCATAGATAGGAACCACCGAAACATCTCGTTGCCTTACGTCGTGCTTTGGTTGCGCCTGCGAGCTTGAGGCTAAGGAAACCAGGAGGGTAAACAAGACGGGAGCAGAACGCTGCAAATCCTGGGCGCTGACACTGGCGGTTCAGAGGAAGACACAAATGAGAAAGAAAGCGACAGAAGAGCGAAGAAAGAAAGCAGATGAAGTGTTAGGCGTGTTCGTTTTGCCGCGACGAGTTTAAGTTCTCGAGCGCTTGTCAACTTTATTTTTATTTATGCAACGCGCGATTTCAGTCTTTTTTTTTTTCCTGCAAAGTAACCTAGAAATCAACAAGGTACCGACCTCACAGGTGATGTTTTGCTGCTTTCCCTAGCGAAAAAGCCATTTGTATGAGAAATTTTTGTGTCCAATAAACACATATGAATCATACAAGATATATAAGAACATATAAGAACCATATAAGAACTATACAAGAACTATATAAGAACATTTAAGAACCATATCAGAGACTTATGAGAAACTTCACAGAGTTTCTTATAGGGTTCTTATATGTGCTTTTATATATTATATAGTTCTTATATGGTTCTTATATAGATTTTATACCTTCTTATATATCTTGTATGATTCATATGTGCTGATTGAACACAAAACTTTCTCATACAAATAAGATGTTACAATAGGGTTTTTGTGCATATTAAGGCGTCGCCAGCGATATGGGCCTATCGGGACCACCAACAGAGACAACTGGGAGAGCCGGTGTCTGCGTCTAGAGCCACTAAATGAGTTGCGCTTAGAGTATTGGCACTCTGTTCCTCGACATTGTTGTGGGCGCCGCCATTTTGGTGCTTGTGCAGAGCAGACGCGACTGCCGATCGTCATGATACAAAAGTGCGACTTCCTCATCATTAGTTTCGGTGTTAGGAAACTCATGCAATATAGCTTTGTTCTGTCGCGAACTGTTTAAACATTTGTGGAGGACGAAAAAGCGTTTCCTGTGATTTCAGATAAACCTTCAGATAACTGGCAACCATGCTTTTAAGCGAGAATATGGGCAAGTGTAGTTACTCTGAAGCGATAACTTATTTAGTGGCACTATCTGCATCAATTCCCCGCCATTCCGAAGCGGTCCAAATGCATGGAACCTTTCCTTCTAGTATTATTATATTAACTCTATGCGTGAAACTTTCGAAGCGTTCTCTAAAGGCACGAAGCTCGCGCTGGAGGGTGGAACACTGGAGGATCTCCCTGCCGCTTATAGTCCTGTATCTGTGACTATAATTAGAGCCTCTAAATGTAGTTTACCCTATGAGTATCGGCACTCCTGGGTCCCGTATTGTCTTCTAATCGCAGCCATTTCGGTGTTAAGTGTAGAACGGGCGCAATTGCTCATTGCCAACGATTCGAAACTGATACTTTCTGGGCTTTGAATACCCTGGTTAGGAGGCTCGGGTGAATAGCGTTTTGCTTATCAATGGTATTGATCAACAATTCGAGACAACGAAAAAACCGTTTCCTGCAATTTCAGGTAAAGCTTCAGATAACTGAGAACAATGCTTTAAACACCAAGAATGCAGGAGGGTCGATCATAATGTAAAAACAGCGCAAACAAACACGGACGGGGGAGAAAGAAACACGCAGACGGGACAAGCGCTTGCACTGGCGGAGTCCTTCTCTCAAGCGTAGCTTTTAGTGGCTTTAACTACATATTTATTTATTTATTTAATTATTTATTTACCCTCAAGATACAAAGTACCGGGTGTCTCAAGTAGCGGCCAGGCTCTTTAAATCGACCATAAAATTCGGTTTCTTAACCTATCGCGCTACAAGTTTTTGCAGCGTTGCCCACCGGTGGTGCATTCTTCTCTAAAATTTGCAAGAGAGCAAACTTACCTGACGGAAAAAGTAAAAAATAAAAAAAGGCTTAACACCTATGGAAATGCAGCGAAGTCACCGGTCTTCAAATAATAGGGCGCCTACTGATTGAAGACCGGTGGCTTCACTGGGTTTCCATAAGAGTTAAGCCTTTCTCTTTCTTTACTTTTGCCTCAGGTAAGTTCGCTCTTTGCAAATTTCTATAGCTCAAATGCACCACCTGTGGGCCAACGCCAAAAATTGCAGCGCGATAGGTCAGAAACTGCAGTTTCGCGGTCGATTTAAAGACGGTCGCTACATGAGACGTCCCGATACATTAGATTAAGGTACTGAACGCACGAGAAAAAGAAAGATGGCAATAGACTGATTTCACAGCCAGCTTCACTACGCCACCGCTGCCGCCTTGCATCGTGAGAACTGTAATCTTTCTGCACGCGCGACAACCGCGCCGAGGGTCCCACCGAGCAGAGCACGAGCGGCACGAGGCTGTCTCGTGAGCGGGCGCCTGGCTCCTACACTCTGTGTCACGCTTACAGCCCGGTTCACACAGTTGCGTTTGACTGCGTTTGACTGCGCTGCGGCGAGTCACCAGGACATCCCTGCTGCTTATATCGCGTGCGCAAGAAGATTCCTTGAATTGGATTCCACCGCTTCATACGAAGCGCAGATGTGCCGGTGACTCCAGCTTCCGGTTCTCGCCGCAACGCAGTCAGAACGCACTTTGCCTAACGCAACAGTCTGAATCGGCCTTTAGGCTGAGACTGCAGTCGAAGCTACAAGCGCGAGCTAGCCCGCGCTCTAGCTTTGAGATGTGCATTTCTAGCGCGAGTGCACGTTCTGCCGAAGAACACTTTAAAGCAGCGACCTCGAGCTCTCGTGGACGCGTGTGGCATTGGCTGCGGTCTGAGCTTAATGCTGCATTACCACGGGCGTTCGAATCGCAACCGCGAAGCGGATCCGCTTGGTTTCATCATCAAATGCGCGTGAAATTGCTATTGCATCTTTCAAAAAAGCAGTGACAGGTCAAAATATTTTACAGCGGAGCTGTTAAGGACTAGTTTCCCCAGGACCGTGTCCCCCGCAAAGAAATGAAGACACCGAACTCTGGACACCTACCGCCATCTATGAGCGACTGTGACAAGCCACGTATCTGCTTGCCGACATCACTCACAGATGGCGGCAGCCTTTCCACTCTGGCTTGCCGACTTGCGGCCAGCCATTACTTTCCATTGTACAGCTCCCCTGGTCTTCCTTCTTCCTCAAAGCAAAAAAGCTGAAAGTTTTTTTTTTTATTATTATTATCTGATACGATTAAATACGATGCCTCGATATTACCCTCAAGATTAGAAGCTTGGGAGCTTAGTATTTGTGAAGTAAACAAAAAAACAATTTCCCAAAGCCGAATTTGAAGTTTCCGCGCGATCCGCGCCAGTGCAGTGATGCCAAAGATTGAGTCTTCGAGTTTTTCTCCCGCCTCCGAACCGTCCCAACCGGAAGTGTCGTGTTCTCCGGCGTCCCGAGATCAAGCACGCTTTTTCGCGCGTGTCGCCTATCGCTGTGAGCAGACGACGCTCTACTTTTGAGTTTGAATTTGTTTTCTTTTAGGGTACTTTTAGCTATCTCAAATTCTTTGAAACGGTGTGAGTTCGAAGAGGACGCTCAGTGGACTTTTGTGAGCGACATGAGGGACCACGTCGCGCCAGTGCTGCGTGAAAGACTGCCCCGGTGGAGTCACAACCGAAACTACTGTGCCCAGGCACCGAACACAGTTGTTTTGACCGTTTGAAAATTTTGTTTTCGAAGCCTGAGCTAGAGGTCGTCGGGCACCGGAAGGAGAACTTTGTTCAATTCCCCGACTCACCGACCATCCTCACTGCTACAGGGTACGAGCGCCGCCACGTTTTTCGAGGCTGGATAAAAAGCACGAAGAGGACATCGCTTCCGACATCAGTTTACGAATGTCGTTATTAACTATTATAGAAGTTTCGTTTATAAAGCCTCTAAATTACAAATTCGATTACTCCACAAATTTAAAAAAACAAAACAAGAAGGTGAGAAAGGGAAGAGAAGAACGCAAAAATATAAAAGCACGCGTGCGTTTGCATAAAATGTTTTCGCGTTGGGGTATTTTTTTGTGTGCCTATGACTACAACTTGCATCGTTTTAGACAACAACCAAAAGTGTGACCTTCTCGGTGTCAGTGCCCCTTTAAGCAACCCCGTTCGTAACCGCTTTGCGGGTGCGGTTGAGTTGCCATTGTGAATGCGGTGTAAGGGTGAACGGAGTATATGAACTGCAGTTACTTCGGCGTGACGCAAGATTACGAATGATAGCCTCCTCTGTACTGACAAAGCCTGGGAGATCGCCACGAGACGCGGCCGCCGAAAGTGAAAAGGTATAGGGCGGCAGACAACGGATGAGAGGAGAGCCATGTAACGGGCGCCCTGCTGCGGCGAGACGCCGAAACACACTTCTCCCGGAGCGAAACACAGGAGCGTTTTTTTGCTTTTCTTGCGGTACGTTTAAGTCACCGGAACATCGGTGCCTCGAATGTCGCGTGCTAGTCTACTCCTTCAGCTGGTTGCCACGCTTTACTCGAAGCGCAGATGTCTCGGCGACTCTCGACGTAAGCAGGCCTAACCGTTCGTAACACAACAGAACGTAAGGAATCGATGCTGTGGTGAACTAAAGGCCGGTTCAGACACTTGCGTTTGAGTGCGTTTGACTGCGTTCCGTCGAGAACCGAAAGCGAGTCACCGGCACATCTGCGCTTTGTATGAAGCGTGAAATCCAATTCAAGGAATCATCTCGGCACGTGATATAAGCAGCAGGGATGTCCTGGTTTCTCGCAGCCTCAACCCAGTCAAACGCAGTCAAACGCAACTGTCTGAACCAGGCTTAAAGCCCCTCTATCCTGGGAAAAGTGGCGTCATTCATTGTTGTGGAAATGCTCGAGACACGTGCCTCGCTCCACTTCCGGGAAAAATATGGCGTCTGAAATCTCGCTCCGTGCTGCGCTGTGCCGTCATGAGTCTTCCCAAGGGCTGCACGTTACACGCGCCTCGTGCATCGATGCACTTTGCGCTACTTTTGAAACATGAAGGGGCTTTAGTGTGAACCGGCTTTGAGACTGATTAAAAAGCGCGACAGGACAACGGACAGAGAAGGAGACACAAACACAGTGCTACTTACAACTGAACTTTCTGTGTAAGTAGCGCTGTGTTTGTGTCTCCTTCTGCGTACGTTGTCCTGTCGCGCTTTTAATCAGTATGAACCACCAACTTGCCCAACTTTCTGCCCTTGTCGGCTTTGAGAGTCTTTTTAAAAAGAACATCCTTGATAAACAGACCCTTTTCAAAAGTCAGAGTCACCTTGTGGCAGTCCCAAAAGCTACAATATTGGCGCTCTAATGGCGGGGATAGGAGATCGTGCTCGGCTAAATCAAGCACCAAGCAAAGAGGGGGAAAAGACCAACATCTTTTCCCTCTCTGCTCAATGATTTCAAAGACGTTTAATTATTCTGGCGTGAAGACGCTGTGTAGTGCCGCCATTAGGACGTCGGGTTTTGCTGGGACGCCTTTTTCGGAGGTCGATACGGGGCAGAGCGAAATAGCAGAGTAGTATTTTGACGTCTGTGACGTCATGTCCGGTTTATTTTGTTACCTTGACATCCTGTGTTGACATCTTCACCTCCAGTGTTCACCGTTCACCTGGTTCACCTCTTCACTTCGCGTACACCTCCGGAGTATGCTCCCAGCTCGTTCCTTCGAAGTCAACACAACTGTCGTAGTTGGTAAATAACGGCCCGTGCCAGTCGTTTGCAAACGGACGTAGATGGAAACAAATCGCCGCGGCGTTTTTCGCGGTCTCGGAGATGCAGCAGCGAGCCGACGTTTCAACTACGAGTGTCAGCAAGAGCCACGTAAATACCTGCGCACACTCGGAGCGGACGCGCACGTTTGATCGAAGTGCTTCGGGACCGATCTTTTACGAGTACCAGTCGATATTGACGTGACTCTCGGCAAAGAAAGGTGGGACCGGCATTGCGTAGCTCCCACGAACTGTTATAGCTCGACAGTGAGTACTATCGGAAACAATTGAGCGTGAACGCGCCCCCGCGGCGACAAGCGTGTCAGAATAAAAATGGCCCACTAACAACAAAGTGTACATACCTTGTTGCGAAAGTAATCCATACGGCGTTTATTTGAGCTCCAAATCACACAAAACAAGGAGATAGAATGGACGACAGCGTTCGTCACCGCTGCCTCGGAAAATAAGGGGAAGAGATTGACCTCACCCTTAATCTAAAATTGAGGGTCGCGCGGGCGCGTATTCCATTCAGCAAGCCAGCCGGTCGCTCTTGGGCAGACGATCTTGGCCAAGGACCGTCGGAGCAACGCCGGCAACGGCAACGAGTGCCTGCTAGGCCTCGAGCTCGCTCAGTCGGTGGCATCGTTGCCGTTGTACCTTTCCCAGGTGTTTGTGGATCCAGCGTTCATGTTCGTCGTGGCGGGTTTCGAGTAGTTCCTTCTTTTTAATGCGAATAGCATTCTTTGGATACTTCACGCACTTTTCGTCTATGCATCTATCTATCTATCTATCTGGCTATCTAACATCTTACGCCGCGGGTCGATAAATAAATAAAAAGACCGGCGCCGGCTGGGATTCGAACCGTTGACCCTTTGATCAGCAGGCAGACGCGCTAACCACAGAGCTATGAAGGCAGTCATTCAACGCACTCTAAACGGTTGTTTATATCTTTACCATAGGACGCGCTTTACAGCGCTGTCACAGCTACCAGGTGCGCGCGTTCCATGCACGAGGGCTCATTCCGCTCTCGTGAGGCTGAGCACGGCCGCTACATCACCCTCTCCCGAGCGCGGGAGAGGGTGAGCTAGCGGCCGTGCTCAGCCTCACGAGAGCGGAATGAGCCCTCGTGCATGGAACCGCGCGCACCGGTAGCTGTGACAGCGCTGTAAAGCGCGTCCTATGGTAAAGATATAAACAACCGTTTAGAGTACCGTTGGTTGAGACTAGCTGAGACGCCAGAAAGTCTGGTCGGTACCATTTTGAGTGTTTGTGCGTATGGCGCGTGCTTTGCTCGCCTTCCTAAGTGACACAAACGCACGTGCTGAGCTGCGGAGATCGTGCGCAGGGCTGTGAAAGTGTCAACAAATTTAGAATCGCCTCAAGAGTGGGCTGGCGTATCTAGAGTGTGCCGGCCACCTGCCGAACGCGCATAACTCCGCACCGTTTGATGCTATTCGCATTAACGTAGATAATCATTCCCAAAGGATGGGTTCTGCTGATTTTTTCTTGCTGCTTGAAATCGGGACACGCGAGAGGAGCACGTAGAAAAATAAATGTCCGTTGGTCGCCGCGACCAAGTAACTGAACGACGTTGTCGGTCATGTTGATTTGATCGTGGAAAGACTGCTCCGGAGCTGTTGTCGTACGTACGTTCTTGGCGTAAGATCGTTTCGTGTATCTGGCCTCTGTTCTTTAGCGTATGGCACTGCAACAATAACACGCCGCGACCGCCGCCTCCCCCGCCCCAACACTAGACACAACTGGACACAACCACGGTCCACCTGCAACAAGCTCTCCGCAAAACGTGAAAAAAAAGTTTTGTTTTGTTTGTTTTTACGTTTTCAACAGTGACGTCACGGACGTCTCTGCCCCGTATCGACCTCCAAAAAGGCGTCCCGGTTTTGCTCTGCACAGGGTGGGTAGGCTGAATTTCGGAAATGGTCTATCAACCATTGAAGCGGGAAGCTGTTTCCAGTCATGTGATGTTCGAACTTCGAAGTCTTCATAATATATCGTATGTGAGGGGTTAACGCTTTCTATTTCAACCTTATAAATGTGGCTCTACTCTGTACACAAGCGTGGAAAGTACAAAAAGGAGGCCAGTGCACGGAGCGCGTGGCAGGCGGCTCTTTGAGCGTGTGCGGAATTTCATTAACATTCTCGAAGACGTCTTTGCCGACGGAGGGCGCCGATGGCGTCTGGCTCGCCGTCGTTGCAAATGAGTTGGAACTTCGTTGGTGGCGGATGGAGTGGCTCGTGTTGCGGTAGCGACGCCTGCTCCGTCCGCGCCAGCGGCGGTGAAGATATGTTTCCTTGGGGAACAATCTGTGTAATTCCGGCGTCTATGGTGGTGCCCAGAAACACACCATTACGTTCGCCTTCAATTAGTCTGCCTAACTAAAAGAAGTGAAACAAAAAATATGTAAACCGCGGGGAGCTACCATCTCAAAAAGCTCCAGACGCCTTCCGAGATGGTTGTGTCTCGCGGACTGCAGAACTGTTGTCGCGCCTTGGGAGTCGGGTAGGAAATTTGCATGAACTATCAAGACAATGAGTGGCGTGAAAGGAACCGTCGGTGTGTCTGTGTTTGTGTGTATCTGTGTGTGTGTGTGTGTGTGTGTGTGTGTGTGTGTGTGTGTGTGTGTGTGTGTGCGTGTGTGTGTGTGTGTGTGTACCACAATGCCACAACTGAGCTTACAGAAGATTCTTTGTGTGAGTTATGTCTACTTGTTTCAACTACATTTGTGATTTGTTTCATCAGTAAAAAACAAAACGACGGGGGACGAAGTCTCTATAAAACAATTCCGGCCTTGCACAAAGTGCCGCGTACGTTTTAACGATATGAATTCAACTGAACATCAATCATATGTATAATTAACGTTGAAACCATCTTTCCGGTCGTGGAAAGACGAACAAATAAAATGAAGAGAGAGCTGGTGGCTGCGAGGGTTAACAAAATAAACAAAGAGGACGAATGGGGCAAAGGACAAATAGTGGATCTCTTTCTAAACAGCGCCACGTGTCGTCTTCTGTCATGCTCTTTTTTTTTGTCGTATCCTTAGAAAACGATAATCACATGTGTCAAAAATATAAACAAATATATATAAACGTCTTAGGAGAGCCCATAAAGGCGATACACCGACGCGTTATACACAAACAAACCCACGTTTGCCAACACTGGATGTGGGCAATGCGCGTGTGAATAAACTAGCTTCGTGTGCGTAAGGTGAAACCTTTGGGCATGCGCAGTAACGGCAGCAGCGCACCTGCATTTGCGTGACGTCAGAGGGTTGAGATGGTGTATGCCTCAGGTGTATTTTCTATATTAGCGCATCAAATTACTATATAGTGACTGACACCATAAGAAGGGCAGGACGTGGCGGTTCGCGAGCACCTTACGATCGCTTGATAGCCAATAAGAATGCGGACTTAACCGATAAGAATGCAAAAAAACAAAGAAAAACAATTGCGGAGCAGAAGCGTGAGCATGATTGCTTGATGGCCAATAGGATTGCGGTATTAGCCAATAATAACGCCGAAGAACCAATCATGAATTAAGAAGCGTGAGCATGATCGCTTGATGGCCGATAGGATTGCAGTATTAGCCGATAATAACGCCGAAAAACCAATCACGAAATAAAAAGCGTGAACATGATCGCTTGATGGCCCATCAGGATTGCAGTATTAGCCAATAATAACGCCGAAGAACCAATCATGAATTAAGAAGCGTGAGCATGATCGCTTGATGGCCGATAGGATTGCAGTATTAGCCGATAATAACGCCGAAGAACCAATCACGAAATAAAAAGCGTGAACATGATTGCTTGATGGCCAATAGGATTGCGGTATTAGCCAATAATAACGCCGAAGAACCAATCATGACATTAAGAAGCGTGAGCATGATCGCTTGATGGCCAATAGGATTGCAGTATTAGCCGATAATAACGCCGAAGAACCAATCACGAAATAAAAAGCGTGAGCATGATCGCTTGATGGCCAATAGGATTGCAGTATTAGCCGATAATAACGCCGAAGAACCAATCACGAAATAAAAAGCGTGAACATGATCGCTTGATGGCCAATAGGATTGCAGTATTAGCCGATAATAACGCCGAAGAACCAATCACGAAATAAAAAGCGTGAGCATGATTGCTTGATGGCCAATAGGATTGCGGTATTAGCCAATAATAACGCCGAAGAACCAATCATGAATTAAGAAGCGTGAGCATGATCGCTTGATGGCCGATAGGATTGCAGTATTAGCCGATAATAACGCCGAGAGAACCAATCACGAAATAAAAAGCCTGAACATGATTGCTTGATGGCCAATAGGATTGCGGTATTAGCCAATAATAACGCCGAAGAACCAATCATGAATTAAGAAGCGTGAGCATGATCGCTTGATGGCCAATAGGATTGCAGTATTAGCCGATAATAACGCCGAAGAACCAATCACGAAATAAAAAGCGTGAGCATGATTGCTTGATGGCCAATAGGATTGCGGTATTAGCCAATAATAACGCCGAAGAACCAATCATGAATTAAGAAGCGTGAGCATGATCGCTTGATGGCCGATAGGATTGCAGTATTAGCCGATAATAACGCCGAAGAACCAATCACGAAATAAAAAGCGTGAACATGATCGCTTGATGGCCAATAGAAATGTGACATTGGTGTCTTTCTTCTGGTAATATATTGTTTAGTGGCAGGTTTTAAATCCCATTGACCCGACAAGTTTGCAGATTACATATTAATCTTCAAGCAACTGTATGTAGTTATAGGAACGGATATTTCGCAAAATCTCATTTTGTATAGCTATAAAAATCCTTCGTTTTTATATAGACCCTTTTACTGTCTACAAACATGAACTGCCGCTAGCATACCAAACGACTTCAGGTCGCCCCGTCTTTGCAAGCCTATCGAGCTTGCTTATGTCACTAGCGCTCGAAAGAATAAATGCTACACGGACAACAAAGCATGAGATTTAACGAGGGCCTACGGCTGTACAGTTTAAACTCTCGGAGGGGACAAGTTGATTTACAAGAATATTACAAAAATTTAAACAGATGTCGCGCTTCTTCGTTTATTTGGTGTAGAGCAGGTGAATTGGTGGCTAAATGTTTCATCGACATCTTAAGCAGCGGTGTTAAGGTTGACTTTGCTCATTCTCTTAATGAACCGGCAGTTCTCTGGGACGTCACACACTCTGGGACGTCAAAGACTGGAGAACCGCCTGGTGGCGTTTGCCATGAAAAGACTCTATATGGCTTGTATAGACCCTTCTCAATATGAACGGCAATTGCGATGGACTTGCAGTTGAGCGTGTATCTGTCGCGGCATACATTTAATTGTTTTGTTCTTGTTTTTATCAAGAATACGTACGAAATATTCGAGAGCTTTCTCCGGTGTTGTCAAGTGCAACCCATGTACAGAACAACGTTTCTAGATTAGCTCAGTAGGGGAACTCCTGCGTAAGGGGTACCCCTCTTCCCCTTCAGTCCGACTATCATCGCTTGAAGCGCCATCTAGAGTTTCGTCTGAAAACTTTATGTTCACTAGAATACGGTGAAGCACCATCTAGATGCTGTACTTCAAAACCAATGTATTGCATAGAACACACTGCTGTTACCATAGCAGCCGTCCCCGAAACGGTGGCGCGTCGAACGACGGGAGGCGGACCGTGGCAGAGAGGGGGGTCCTACTCGAAGCAGCACATATGAGCAGTTCCGTGACTGAGTTGACCTCAATAACGTTTGCAGAAAGTAGACCATATTTATCCGTGAATGAACCCTTTCCGCATAAAGACGTACCAAGCGGCGGGCACGCAAACTACTCTCGATGGGAAGGTCCGCGCATGCACGGGCTGCTCGCGCACGAGAAACGCGTGTTTCGGCTGCGATTCCGAGAGAGTGTCATCTCCTTGATCGAAATCAAACTTGTCTCATCAATTTTGGCTCAAAAGACTGTGTCCTGAAATAAGACAATGCCCAAGCCTCGACCGAGGGATGTGGCACGTGTAATAATGCGACTCGGGAGGTCGCGCGCCCCAGCTTTGACATGATAAAACGAATGTTTAAGGAACCAACCGAAAAAGCGCACAAAATGCTAATTATGAGATAATAGTTTCATACCATTTTTCAGGAACAAACCACGGGTGTGTGTTTGTTGTAAAAAATAGCAACCTATACCTTTAACAAAATCTTATTTGGGAATTACCTGTAAAAAATACCTCAATGTTTTTTTGTTTTTAAATTATTGTTTATTGCAGTTTTGATATTGGTGTGATCGTCGATTAGTGTTTCGGACATATGTTTCAGCTTTGCGGTTTGGAACAGGCAGAGCTAAACTTGGTAAAAAAACAAATTTGTGCGACGTTGTCAAGGCTGGCGTAGTCTCCACAACAAAGCGCAGCAGCTTCTCACGGCTGCGCGAGCACGTGACTCCGTCTCGCGTCTCATTTGCGTGCACTCTCGTGTCACTGTGCTCGTGTGACTGGGACTTTAAACCCTCTAAACGAGGCCACGTGCTCAAGCAAGTAGCTTTCTTTTGCGTGTGTGAAAGATTTCTGACGACGGAGCTTCTGCCCATTCACACAGTAGCTTTTGAATGCGCTGCGTTTCTTCGAGACAGGGCTGCTAGTTACTGGGGCGTTCCAAAACGTCTGTACGCCCAATTAGGCAGTAGTGCCTGAATATGCTTTGCTACGTTGCGGGAACGACCGGGAATCAGCGGGATGTTCGGATTTCGTAGGAAGTATTGCATTTTCAATTCAAGGCAACATGGCACGCGGCAAATGAAGCAGGCCAGCGAGTTGTGGTCGTTTCACAACGTACCGCAGTCAAACGTAGTCCAAAGCTGATGTGTGAATGAGATCCTAATCACTTACTAGATTTGTATTGAACGCACTCAACATCACCAGTGCAGCGACGGCCGACATCCATGGCTTGCACTCATCACGTCCAGCCGCCATTTTGGTGACCTTGCCGCTGAGCGCGGTACCTTCTGCAGCATATATTTTGCACCACCGAATTCATATTTTTCGGTAAGAACGAGCACGAATGATAACCAGTACGAGGCGATGACGTCAACGCGCAGCGCCAAGTGTATAGCGTGTCATTGACAAAAAGTGCAGCGTGTCCCTGAGAAGATGTCGCGTTTTTCCACAGAAAACCTAAACTGAGGTTTCCGCCGAACGCTTATTTTCCGCCAAAATATAGCACTTGTGGTCTCAACCAGATGCCAAAGTTCTAGAACTAACCATTTTTCATACAAAATTTATAAATGATTTTCCTGAAAAATTGGCTCAGTACCATTTTCCCATTGATATTTAAAAAGAATTGATGATAGCTTTTCAACAAGATAACGGTTCTGAAACTTTGGAATTTGATCCGGAACGCTAGCGCTATATTCAGATGAAGACTGGGCGTTCGGTGATGCGTCGTTTAATTTGTGCTAGTGGAAAAACAACAACGCGCAGTAATTTGTTTTCGGGGGGAGGCCCTGTACGATTCGGACGTGGTGCGCAGCCTTCTGTTATTTAGTGTCTCGTAATACTTTGCGTACGCTCGAAGGCAAGCCAATCGATTGGGAATACGGGATGGCCAAGCGCGAGAGAGCGTACGACACCGTCCTGGCCTGCCGTCATACAACTGTTCGACGTGTCCAAGACCGACCTCCAGACACGAAACGTTGGAGTTCCCCGCCACGGTTTTGCACACGCGATCCCGCATATGCATTCATGTCGACGTAATGACTGCAATATTCACGCGATCCTCCCTTCTTCCCTGCCTTCCACGCAGTCAAACACACAAAAGCTACAAACGCTTCCGCCATAATAAAAACAAATATACCACGTACAATGCATGAATAAACAACGGACCAACAATGGGCCAACCGCAAAAGAGTGGAAAGTAATACAGTAAAACAGGAAAAAGAAAAAAGAAGGGAGGCTACTGTTTTTTTTCCTTTTTTTTTTGGGGGGGGGCGTATTGTTTATATGTTTTCCGTCGGTGGTACACTTTGATTTTTCTGTTGCGGCGTTGCTCCTTTCGTCGAACGTGCTTTGAAAGACAGAAAATTTAGATTATTTTCTTTACACTGGTAAGCTAAGTTTTGGTCTGATTGAGAGGCTGACGTCTTCAGAGAGCCGATGTTCGGCTTTTCAAGAACCAGGTTATTTTCGTCAAGTTGCACCAGCCTTCTATAGGGTCTTGAAGCACTAGACAAAACAACCTTATTAACGCGTAACAGTCACCCACTTTGCACAAAAGATAGCATGTTAATGAGCGAAAGGTATTGAGGAAGGTTGCTCGAGTTGTCGAAAAACGGATCTTGTTCTGTCGTTGCAAAGACATTGGTGCTCCTGTCGCAAGTGGGAAAAGCCTCTTAGTCCTTTCAGGACGCTCAAAATTGCAGTCGTAGTTAATGCTCCTACTCTTGTATCGCCTCAATGTCGAGTTGCTAAAATTGGCAATGAAGAGCTCATATACAAAATGTCCGTCGGAAATGGCAACGCATAGGTGGCTCTATATTCAATCAACCTCTCGTATGAGGCGTTGAATCATACTAATGCAACGAACTGACCTTAGCAAAGGAAGCTGAAAAGTGGACGTCACTGACTGGCGACTGACCATGCGAGTGAGCCTCATAGAGACTTACTTGTAGATCCGTAGTTTGATAGACATATTTATGTCTACCGGAATGAACAAACCAACCAAACCTCAACAAAATGGTCACTTTGCTTTGAACAGTTGGGTAGAAAGAACGATGAAGATGAAATGCGCATTTCTCAAAGCGCGCGCTGCGCCATTCTGTTAATCGCACTCTTCGAACGGAACGCGTGTACGGAGGCTATAATGCACTCAACGTTTCCAATCTACGAAGACAACCGGAAACTCTACGACACGGCAGAGTGGGTTATGGTTTACGGAAAGCCAGCTGAAGCAGGCGCTGCGAGCGAAACCTCTCCAAATGTACGTTGATCCACTTTCAACTATTAGAGACTTCCCTAACACATTTCTTCGCTTTCGACTACAGTAGACTGCCCTAACGCATTACAGGTTTTTAAGACCCCTGCAACGTTGCGCCTGGTTCTGGTATACCTAAATGTATTGCACCGTGTCGTGCAATAATAACATCGTAGAAGTGGCAAGTGCATAGCTTATATAATCTTCATTTTTAACACTATAATTCTTGGTATTGACTAGGTACCACCATATTTTAGTGTTTCCAAAGATTTGAAGAGAAGCACCTCGTTTTCTGAGACAGTTACGCTTATACACGTGGCATACATGGTGCAATTTTACCTGCGATTTCGCAGTTGCGACGCAGCTCTTCTTGCAAAGAAAGAAAGCGTGGTGGTGGCTGCGGTGCCCGACGTCGCAGCTGCGAATTCGCAAGCAAAATCGCACCATGTGAATCCGGCGAAATGCCTGATTCACATAGTGAATTTTGTTTGCGATTTCGTAGCTGCGGCGTCGCTTGTGAGGCAATAAAAAGAAAGTGGTGGAGGCTGCTGTGCTCAACGCCGCAGCTGCGAATTCACGTGCAAAACCACACCTTATGAATCGGGCGTATCGCTATACTCGACATCTTTTTTCTGGTCATTGACATTGTTTCTTGATTTTGAGCGCATCTGAGCTTGTCAAAGACGTGCTCCCACAACTTCCTTTTCTGGTATGAATTCCTGCTTATTTAAAACATGGAGCCGAGTTTGTAAAAATTAACGGTTGTCATTCATCAAATCTTGATATGTTGTCGGAAGTGCACCAGGTTCGGTTTTAGTTCCGCTTTTGTCTTTAGTGTATGTTACTAATATCACCGAGAACATTAATGTGAGTGGAACTGAAAAATTTGAGTGATGATTGCGTTATTTTCAAAGCTATTACCAAATGGGCCAAGTGTCGCTGAACGATTCGATGAAAACTTTCTGTGAAGTTACTGAACCCTGCGGGAGCTGGCAAATGGTTATCAATTACTCCAAAAATTCCGCCCTTATGACAACACGTAGAAAATCCTCCCTTAGCTTTACTTATCACGTGCGAGACAAATACATTCAATTTGTGAATGAGGTAAAATATCTGGCCCTCAAGCCTGATTCGCATACTGCGATTTTACTTGCGATATCGTAGTTGCGACGTCGCTGGTGCGGAAAAGGAAAATCCTAGGAAAAGCTGCGGTGCCCGACATCGCAGCTGCGAGTTCGCAAGCAAAATCGCACCATGTGAATGGGGCTTAACCCTTAATTCCAAGTTCACCTGGGACTCTCACTTAGGCAATATAACTTCTAAGGCTTACAAAAAATTGTTTGTGTGTGTGTGTGTTTTCAAGAAGGGTGTCGGGAGCTTGTGATGGGTCAGTGAAACTTTCAGCATCTAAAGGATTCATTCGCCCAGTTCTGTAATATGCTTCAATCATGTGGGACCCGTACCTAAAAAGAAATATATTAAATAATTGAGAGCAGCCAACGACCAACTGTATTTTGTTTTACAAAGTTCAGGCGTTTTTTTAGTATCCGACATAATAAGTAAATGTGCCCTCGATTCGCATAAGGCTAGAGTAAAGGTTGCAAGGTTAAGTATATTTTATAAAGTCTTTAAGAGTAAATGAAGCTTAGACAAAGACCTGTACGTTTTACCACCTCCGCAGCGCTCAGCGAGACTAAACCGGTCGGGAAATATCAAACTGTGCGCTCCTAAAAATGAACACCTTCAAATATTAATTCTTTTGCGCGAACGATCAACGAATGGAATTTACTGCACTCCAATTGCGCGCTTGCTTCCAGCGTTGACCGTTTCTTGAATCAACATCTCGAAACTTGATGCGATCCACTCCTTCTTACATGGTGAAAAACCATCTCTCGTATTTTCTAAACACAGTAAAATAAAAAAAAAAAGTCAACTTGCCACAAGCATAGCTGTGTGTTTCTCAAGACGTATACATCGTTTCTGCGTTGTTCGCTTGATGGTGTTTCGGCTGCATATAGTTAGAACCCTTCCGAAAAACGAGCGTTGTTTTTGACGAAAACAATCCCTGGAGAAGGGAAACAAGAGGGACAAAGGACAAACACAAATCTCGAAACACAGCTAGGTTTTTTTCGTGGTTTGCCACCTTTTGACTATAACTAATGAAGGGCCGTGCGCTAGCATTTCGATGTCACCGCAATGTGATCGAGAGCAGGCACTGACTGGAAGCGAGAGTTACGTGAGCGTTCAGCTAGGGCCTCAAGTCCAGTGAACGCGTCGAAGGACGATTGGCGTCGGCCTGAGGCCTAATTGCCGACTTGACGCCATGCTATCATGATGACATTACGTGGGGATAGAAAAGGTTGATCGCGGGCTTTGATCATTGTAAGTGGAGTTGGGCTGGGTCGGACGGGGGCGATGAACTTATAGCTCCTATAATATCAGGGGCTGCCGTAGGTACATACGATATTCCTATGATCTCAATTCTGACCCCTCTTCTCTTCCACATTTCTTTGAGACGATTAATATTTCCCATGCGTCCCTTCTCCCCGTTTTATTTTATTTTAATTTAAAATGTTTTGACTATACACACGCGCGCACACACACAGACACACATGACCACGCACGCACGCACACACGCACAGACAAACAAACACACACACACGAAAACACCTGGCATGCTTCTCCTGGAAAATATTTCATCTCACAGATTGTGTAGATAGCCCGTGGAGACACCGACCCGCTAGTCTATCACTGCTGAATACCTTGTTTGCACAAGCACTCAGACTATAAAAGACATTGTCAAAGCTCGTGTTTATTCACGGCCCAAATGTAACCTGAAATTAGGCATTCATCTATAACATAAATGAGGGACGGTTTCTTTCCAACCAATCACTAACTATATCTTACCCCGGCCGTACTACCTAATTAAAATAATGATAAATTAAATTGATATATTCGATATAATTCAGGTTATCATACCGACACGGATACATCATAGCTTGACTTTAAAACAATAAAGCTCGCACTGTTTTTTTTACCACGTTATAGAAGTTTTATGGGCGCTTTATCTTTGATAGTTACTGCAATTTCTTATTGACAACTGTATTCGGTTTTAAACAAACAAATGTTTGAACGAAGTGTATGTAGTCAAAGACCACTCGCCTAGGTTTTCCATCCATACTTCAACTTCCATGTTTCTTGGTGCTACGATGTCAGGAGCGAATGAAAGCCCCTTCGTGAAGTACATTTCTGAAAACGAGGTTGGTAATGAGAACCAGGTGTGATGGCCGGCGAAGGGGGACAATATTGGGCGCCTTTAGAGTTGTCCGTCAAAGGCAGTTATTATAGTAGTTAGAGGAACAAAAAACAAAGAAATCATAAGTTTTTGATGCGAGTGATATAGTGCGCGGTGCTCTCGACGGTAATTGGTGGTGAAAATTTTCGGCGCGTGATGGAGATCATTTCTCGGACTGTAGTATGGCTGATGAGCGCGCTCTTTTGATAACTTATTATGCTACTGGACATATTGCCGTCGTTGCGTTTGCTGTTTTTTTTTTTTGTTGCTACATTTCTAAAGTAATTTAGATTTTTAGGATAATGTTACTGCATGGTTAGACTTTGTACTCGAAGGTCTTCCGTTGAAATAAAGGTGATCTTCTCCAGACTCATCAGACTGGAAATCTCGCCAATATACGGTCTGGGCTTCGTCGATAAATGTACAGTTATTTTTAGGCGGACATTTTTTTTTCTTTCATTTTGTACTTCCGCATTTGAATGCGCGGATATAGTTTTCTCAACTACGATCTTGGGACCGGTCGTCAGTTTGTGTTGGTGACGACGGCTCATCATGGTCCTGTTGAGGCAGCATGTAGTGCGCCTTTTCTTAGTTTGGAAAGTGAATACACAAAGTTTCCAAAGCTCGGTATAAGCCATCAAAAAATAGTTAGAAAACAAGTCCTTGGCCATTGATGCTTATAGCACTGAATATACCCCAAAAAATTGAAACTTTTTCTTAAAGTAAATTGCCTATCACCGGAAGCGACCAAAAGCGCTATCGGTTTGAACCAGATGCCAAAGTTTCAAAGCTAGCCGTTATCTCATTCACAATTTAAACGTGATGTTCTAGAATTTTTAATGGGAAAATAGAGGCTGATGGAGCCTTCGAATTCATTTCGGCAATGCGTCGTTAATTTTTGGGGTGGAGGAAATCCTGTTCATTCTTGGGAGATGGAGGGGAAGGACGGCTGTACGTTCGTCTTGTAAGGTTTGTTTCAACGCAAGGTTAAACAACCGTCTCTTGTCCACAGAGAAAATAAAAATTATGTTAACGTTAATATTGATCTCGACCTATATGTAAAGTCGTAGGCTCCTAAGTAAATAACAATATTATTTAAAACGGCATGTTTAAAAAAAAACTAATAAACGCAAAAAAAAAGAAGACGAAAAAAAAAGAACAATCAACTGTGAAATGATACTCGTTTCCTTGTTGCTCATCTTTGACTTCAACGACCGCTCGAGCCATTTGTTTAATGCTCGAAATTCAAGGCTCGAGCCTGGTTCGCGGGAATGTCGGAACTTATTTAGAATGTTGTTTCCGTCTCTTTTTCGTCTTTCACCACAAACAACGAAAGAACGAAGGAAATTCGGCAGATTGTCCGCGATCAGACAGTGACGAGACCAGCGCCAAGATATGGAGCAGCATGACTCTTCTCTCCTTCCTGGCGACGTGCCTGAGCGCGGCCATCGTCTGGACGATGTCGAGGTCTCCGCCAGTCATCGAGGTCGACGTCCCCGCGGAGCACGACTCTGCTCGGGCAGCTAACTACTTCCACGAAGTGGATCAGTCCATCAACAGAAAAACTCCCGCAAACCCGTGCGACAACTTCTACGAGTACGTATGCGGAAACTGGGAGGCTAACCACCCCGGATTGAATTCCAACTTGGACGCCGCTTGGAAGGTGCGCTCGCATTTTCACGTCCTTCTTAGATGTATCGCTGCCCAACAATTTTATTTTGTGTGTGTCATCCAGGAAATAATTTATCTCTATGTTTCAAATCCAAATATAATGAACTCCACCTTTGTAAAAAAAAAGTAAGTTTTATTTATTTTGGTTTTACATAAAAAGTCGGCATACACAAAAAAAATATTCCGCGAAATGTTTTAGGGATTGTAATAGGTCATTACAGTTTCCTTTGTTCTTTTTTATAGCATGTTATTCTATTTTAAACTATGTCCTCTTTTATGGGATCAAAGGAACATGTTGGATTTTTTTTCTTTTCCTATTAACTGTTCGAACATCAAACACCGACTTCTGGCAATCGGCATTCTCGTTCGAAAAGTTAGTTGACATCACCGGGGTAGACGACAAAACCGGCCAGCCTCGCGTCAACCCACTAACTGGCGCAGTGCTAGAATGTCGAGCTGATGGCGCGTTTAGAATTTCGTGCTCTCTTCTAAATTTACCACTCTCTTGTACAGATTGCGCTCTGAAGCTTTTGTTACACATTTTGTAACGGTTTCCATGGCGCTCCGTCACACTTTCTCAAGGATCTCGGCCCTTAAAGGCCGACGTACACTTCGCGCTTTCTACTTCTTGCCCCCTCCTCCTTTCCTATATCCTCTCCACTTTTTACCTTGCCCCAACTTGGCTCCCCGCGCAGTTTAGGAGCGGGGAGCGCTAAGGAGATTATCGTCCCTGTAGAAAACCGAGCTTGTGCGTCGGTCTTTAGGTACGTTCAGTGTTAAAATGGGATCTTCTTTTGTCCCGAGCAAAATTGTATCCGTGAATGCTGACTGTGAGTTCTCAGAATATCGCGTTGGCGGCTTTTTCCATCGTCAAGATAGAATAACTACATATATAAAATTTGTAACGACTCACATTTCCCAGCACCTTCTAGAAGAAACTGAAGCCTGTGCGCCCGCTCCGTGACGTCACCGTAGCTAAAGATACCCGTTATGCCTCCTCGAGCATTCAGAGAAGGAACATTTTTACTATAATATCATCCCTTCTGTCACAGTGACAATGCGAAAGTGCAAGAATAAAACGAAAGGCTGCCAAGCCAACATAGCACCAGAAAGATCGTAACTTGAATTTCTTAAAAACGTACAGAAATACTTACACGTAGAAGTGCAAAACACGGACAGCACATGTTCTCCGTGTCCTGTTCTTGGATGCGTAATTCTTTGTTTATACGATACCAACGCCCTTACCTCAAACAGTTGAACTTCTTTTCCCGGAATGTTGCTGTTGCTGGCCGGTTGGGAATAAAAGATGTGGATCTTCAGTTTACCGGCATAATTTTACAATACCCCGGCACACAACACTTATAGCAACACACGAAAGCACTAGAGATTCTGGTCACCGACGAACGCAGTGAAAACGCCAGGCATTTTGTCTCCGCACATCCGAGTTTTCTCCGTTACCCGATCGCGCGCTTAAAGTCCGGTTTCGCTTCGCTTGCGAGCCGCCCAACGTCTGAAAAAAGTTGCTTCGTCACGTCACGTGATTTGTTTTTCTCTTTTTAGATTTTGTCGTTACAACCTATAATTGTTATAACACGCTTCCAGTTCTGTCGCTTCGACCGAAAGCGACAAAGATAATGACACATTAAAAAAAGTGTTTTCTTGGGGTTCTTTGGAGTGCTTAGTCAGCGTTTTCGCAAGTCATCGGCGGTAAAGACCCTCTGCTGGCACCCCACACTTGGCCCAGGACACGGTGTAACGGCGCGTTTACACTGGCGGATTCGCGGACGGATCCGCGGACGGAGTCGGAAATTGGATTTTGGAGCCGGGTGCCTATTATTGCCCGTTTTTGGTTTCTGGCGCCATAAAGCTCGATGTATTAAAATTTTCAGAAAACCACTCACTTTTGAATAAGACAAAGGTTATTGCTGAAACCTTGGCATCTGGTTCGGACCTCTAGCGCTACATTTGGGTGGAGAAGCAGTGACGTAGCTGACGTGACAAAAGGAAGCGCGCAGGCTTTAGTTTAAAGAAGGTGTTGCACTTCCACGCCGAGCCTTGAGTGACCTGACATAATTTCTAAAGATACGGCCACAAGAAATTTATTAAGGGGCCGAAATAATATTAATGTATATTGAGCGCAGAGTGCAAGATATCACTGCATATCGTTCGAAACTTGCCAGCCCCTTGTTCGAGTGGCTGTGTCCATCAACGAATACATTTATTTTCTAGAATTGTAAATATCATATAAACGCTTCGTACAAAAAAATATTGATGCTAGCACACGAGAGGTCAATGAACATTAATGCTCACTCCAAGACGCCAACCAAAACTCACAATGTATCCTATACTTAACAAAAATTACGGAAGGAATAAATAAAAAAAATTACTATTATTCTGTCCGCTTCCCAATTGACTCCTGGAAGTCTGAATAAATCGGCCGAAAATCGCAACGCGAAAACATATAGTTCCACAGTTTTTTTTTAACAAGCTACGCGCGGGCATTAATTGTAAATAAATTGCGCGTATTGCTTCGACAAAACAATATTTGCCGATTCCAGCATTTAGTTATTTTATGTCCGCTACGTCCTAAATTTAAGGTATTAGGTGTCTTCTGGTACATCAAGTTTGAATCCGACGGTTGTCAATCTCTAAAGGCTGAAACACGTCGTGAAAAATCTGCCAAAAATAGCATGGAATTCTGATGTCCGCGAAAGTTCTTTCATACTAGATTTAAGCAATACTCAGGTCCAAACTTTATTAGCCCATGTTAACTCGAATCAGCTTCGCTGAGGCGCGACTTGTTTTTTCAATTTGTGCGCGTTTAATACTCATTGCTCAAGGATTCGTTTTTAAACGATAATCTTGAACTATTTTTTATATCTTGAAATTCGTGCGATTTCCGTATGGTTTTTCGCTCGTGTGTTCCCGCCTTAAAGCGAAATTGCCTTCGTCCCCACCCCACTTCCACGACACAGCGCATTCCCTTGAAAACGTGGCAGTGGATGCACAGCGCCAGTGGTGCAGGGAATCCGTCCAAGAGCACGGCGAAGGTGGTCCTGGCGCTTCGGAAGTGTGCGCGAGTCTTCACGGGCCAGAAAGAGAACCAAGCCGTCCTCGAACGTTTCCTCAAGAGACACGGAGTGCCGCTGCGTCCCAGGAAGGGCGACAGACTCGGCGACCCCCTGGACGTCCTGGTTAGGCTTAGCATCATGGCGTCCCTGCCGGTGACGCTCCAGGTCGAGCCGTCTGTCGACCTCCGCACCAAAGGACGGATGATTCTCTTGTTCTCAACGGGAAGGATATTGCTTCAGTGGATGAATGTGAGTGGACATACGACGTCACTGGGGAAGCTCTGACTAGGTTACGGGAAGCTAACGCGTTGGGCATGCTGCCATATTCAAGGTGTCTCAAAAAAAAATTTAGATTGTTTTCTTTTTCATTGCAAAAATAAACAACGCATCGCCGTATGCTCATTCTTCTCCCAAATAGAACGCTAGGGTCCGAACCAGACGCCGAAGATTCAGAACAAACCATTCTCATATTAAAAAGTTATAAATGATTTTCTGAAATTTTCGAGGGAAAAATGGCAGCCGACGGATCCCTTGAATGCATGGAGCGCAGTATGGCGCAAGTTATCAAGAACGGGCACCATTCTTCCATTGAAATTTTCAGAAAATCACTTATAACTTTCGAATAAAATAACGTTTAGTTATGAAAGTTTGGTGCCTGGCTCGGTCCGCTAGCGCTACATTTGGTTGGTGAATGACGGCTCGGCGATGTGTAGGTAATGTTCGCAGAAAATAAAATCCTATACATATTTTTTACCACGCTGTAATCGCACGCACACGAAAAAAGCTTGCTTATCATTGACTTTTTTTCCGGCTTCGCGCCTTCTTGCCAGGCGTTGTAAAATTTTAGTGTTTTAACGGCCATATATTACTGTTTCTCGTTGAAGATTTACGAAAATTGCTTATAACTTTTGAATCGGATGATGGTAAATTCTGGAAATTCGACATCTTGTCCCTACCACTAGCGTACACGTGCCTGAAGACTTGGCTGTACGTCAGCGGTTCGTCAATACAGATAGCATGCCGCCTCAATAACCCGTAAACAAAAAAACAAACAAAAAACTCTGCGGTTTTGAGGCAAAGCACAGGCCTACGGAATGCCAGGTGGCGGGTTTGAATCCCGGCCGAGGTGCCCACAATCTGACGGAGGAATATTGCGGAGGGTGCCGTGTAACCGAGCTTTCGGTTGCACGTCAAAAGATCCCCAGGTGGTCGAAATTTATCCTCAGTCCTCCGCTAGAGCGTGCCAGAGGCCTGTCGTTGGTCTGGCGCGTAAAACCCCCAAATTTGACTTTGAGACGTATAGCATATTTTGGCACTGAGAGAAAACACGGCTCACATTTTGTCCCTAGCACCCGGTAAATCCTATAGCCTTACGTTGGAGTTCTTAGCGTGGAGGGTTGGGGGAATTCCACTTGGCACAAACTATCAGCTATCTGTTTGTTTATCTTTCTTTCTGAAAACTTAGCTGAACATTTCACGGTGTCTTTAGATTGTCCTCGGCGAGTAAGGCTAAATGTCGGATAGCACTTCACACCTCCGATAATGTAACAATAGGAGGCATCGGTGGCTCTTTGTGAAGGCACTACTGATATTTCGCCGAAGATCCTTTAAAAGCCAGCCAGCTATAATCACTGACATGAAGATGACGGCAAATAGGAGCTCTGGTTGTCCTACCTCCAGCGCGAGTTTCCTATTTTCTAATAGCACTTCGGCGTCTTGTGAACTTCGAGCGTGCAAGAGCAGCCAGAGCACGATGGAAGGCAACGATCGCGTTCTGCATGCGTGGCATCCGAAAGAGACCCTGCTGTTCTCATCTTCTGAGTGATTAAGCTAAATTACATTATTTAACAACCTGATTTTATGTTAACCCGTTGGCGCGAAACTAGCCCCAAGCTTCACGAGCACAATTTTGTAACCGTATTTTGTAAAATTCCCCCCCCAAAAAAATAAAATAAAAAACAACTTTATGTTTAACCCATTGTGCGGAGTAAGGCCGGCGATATACGAATAAATCAGTGCCACTCACGCGTTATATGGTGTTAGCGTTATAAAAAGCCACTTGTTGAAAATTCAAACAAAAATAATTATTCCCGCGGCCCAAATTGAGTTATAACGAACAAATTACTCGGCTTGGTTCGAAATCTTGAGGGCAATATTGCGTAGCAAAACAATGTTTCAACCTTGTACATGAAAAAAAAAAATTGTTTTCATTAGTCATAGAGGAACACGTCGGGTCGGGTCCAAATCTGAAGCTTTGTAAGTTAAGCTCTGGCAAAACGTTGTACAGTCACTGCGACAACTCAAGCAGCGCGGTTGTGACTTATTAAAATAATTCTTCTCGCTCCGTCGTTCCTTCTTTGGCGTTAATGCCGCAATCTTATTGACTGCGGAGCCACTATAAGATGCTGGGGACCCGACACCCCTTGCATTTTTTAAGCTGTCTCTAATTGAAGTAAGGGTGTCCCTAAAAATGTTTACAGAGGTTTTTTTGGTTTTTTTCCCGCAAAAAATAAAGTACGAATCGTCGAACTCTCCTTCTCCGCCTAAATGTGGCGCTAGCGGTTCCAACCAGACGTCAAAGTTTTAGCTCAATGGGAAAATGGGGCCCGTTTTCGCTCGTTTACGGTAATTGGCGCAATTCAACTCCACGTAATCGACAGCTCTGTCCGCCGTCGTTTTTCCGTTTTAAGAACTTTTGAATAAGCTAACGGTTCTGTAACGTTGGCATGTGGTTCAGTACCGCTAGTGCTAGATTTTGGCGGAAAATAAGCGTTCGGCAATGCTTAGTTTATTTTTGCGCAAAAAACAAGCATGCAAATTTATTTTTTTTATTTGGGGGGGGGGGGGGGACACTTTGTACATTAGGTGTAATATAGCCAGAAACACTAGCCTGTCTTTTTTATTTGGCTGGCAAATTAGACCATAATTCTACATTGGGCTTTTATCTTTATAGTTTGATCGTCTCTACAATTGACTGCGACATATTTATAGAACCAGAGCTTCAGTGAGCCTATGGTTGGTCGTCGTTTCACGTGCTCTTCGTTTCGAGCCCTCTGTGGTGCAAGGTCGGCTCCTTCCAACGAATAAGGAACTGCAGTAAAACGAAACGCGACTTTGAAATCCGCTCTAGTTACGTTTCGACTCTCGCAGGACGCTCACGCGGACTTGTTCGGCGCCGCCAAGTTCATCGGGGGTACCCACTTTGCCAACGACGTGATAAACGCCGAAACTCTCATCTCGTCTTGGACCGGAAACTACGCCACACCCGCCGATCCCGAGTACGTCACAGTGCGCCAGTTGGCCGATAGAACACCCGGCATCTCCGCGAGCCTCTGGTTGAGGGCCATCAACCAAAACAGATACCTGAAGCTGACGTCCCACGATGAAGTCTACCTCTTCAATCCCCGCGGCGTAGAAATCACGCACAAGATCGTCCTGGAGTTCAAAGAGCGCCGTACACAAATTCTCCGCTGGATCGCGATGACCGTCTACAACTACCTGTCTCCGGCCATGTCCTTCACCCTCATGAACAAGCTTAACAAGACGCCTTTGAGCTGCTACGACTATATGGTCGTCTTGGCTCCGTACGCCCTCGCGATGGAAGCCACCAGGCACCAGATATCTCTCGCGGAACTCAACGTCGCTCGTGATATGTACCGACGGCTTCGCACCGTAGTGAAATCCTCCTTTGACTGGATGGACAAGGAATCGCAGGGGAAGCTGCGAAGCGTGTCGACGCCATCATTCCAATCTTCGGCGTTCCCAGGCATCTCAACGCGCCATCGCGCATGGACCAAGAGTACAGCTATCTCGAGAGCTTCAAGTGGGTCTTCATCGTGCATCTTCTCAGTTCCCTCGAGGGCAAATCTCTGGCGACCATCAAGATGTACAACGGAAGCTTCTCGAAGCCCGTGAAGCATCTCAGGACAACTATGCACCAGGGAAACTTGTATCCGGACGCCGGCCTGTACTTCTTCCCCTTCTACCACGTCATCATGGTGCCTCCCCGGTTCTTGGTTCCTCCGTTTGTCCTGTCCAATTCCACGGCCGCCACCTACGGAGGTCTGGGACACGCCATGGCCACCGAGCTGTTTCGTGCCTTTTGTCCGACGACCATCTCGCTGTCTTCGGTCGGGGTTCGAGTCGACTGGATCGACGAAACGACTCTGGACGCGCTTAACGGCAAATGGGACTGCCTCTTAAAAGGTGCGTCGGCTTCGTTGCCGCAGGTTCTAATTGGCTAAAGCGTAGTGATCCAGTACCGTATACAAGTAAAACAAAAACGGCCGAAAAATAATCTAATTTTCAAGCAACAGCACGACTTCATTATTTTTTTCTGCAGAAGTTCTAATATTTTGAGGCACTATTGTCCCCGAGAGAAGGAGAGCGGCAGGACATATCTCCTTTGAGTGTTCGGCCTCCAGCACGCGCTTGCTGCCTTCCGTCGTGCTTTGACTGCGCGCACCTTGTGCATTTTATTTAGCTGTCAGTTAGTATAGACCAGTGTTGGCGGTATCGCGTTATTAGTAACGGCGCTACCCGAAACGCGTTACTTTTTTGATAACGTAGTAACGTACTCGTTGCGTGTTTTTTTGTTTTTTTAACTAAAAACATATAACGTATTTGCGTTATTTTTTTTTAATAACGTGTAACGTAGTTGTTTTACTCGTTGCATCTTCTTTCCAAGACTTAAACAAATTCAGACTTCAATTTCTGTTCGTGTTTCGAGGCGCCAAGTTTTATAAATTCGCGCACCAATCCATACCTTCGAAATTTGCCTCTTTTTTTTTTTCTACCCACGCAAACACTTCTACTTTCTTGAAATATGAGCCTTTTGCGTACCTGTACCGTCAAACGGTGAAGTCTTTTTCATTTATAAATACAATATAACGTAAATGTCTCGGTGCATTCCATTTTATCGGGTATCGTAATGGCAACACGTTTTTTTGAGCTAACTTAAGTCTGTAACGCGTTCGTTTTATTCGTGAGTAACGAGTGACGTATTTCGTTACTTTTCATACCGCCTACAACCACCGCATTCAGCTTAAGAAATGCGGGGAGTTACTGATTATGTTCACAATTTTTGTTTTATAATCCGTTCTTCGGCACCCTTATTGATCTAACAGCCGAAATCTTATTGACTATAGGAAGCAATTATGACATGATCGTGATTCGCTACACCTTGCGTTTTAAAAGCTGCCAGCGACTCTAGACGTTCTACTCTCACTTAATCGAGTCAACTTCTATCGGACCCTACCCACTTACTCCTACCGTACTCCACTATCTCCTTCAAAAAGGTACGCAGCACAAGGCGGTGCCTTCGGCAAAGAGTACAGCAAGAGAACGCTAGACGACAACTACGCCGAAGTGGCAGGATACCAGGCGGCCACGCAAGCGCTTCGAATGGATCCAAGCTTCAAAGCCGAGGGCAGTTCGCCGATCCGCGGACTTTCCAACCAACAGCTCTTCTACGTGAGCCTGTGCTACAAGTGGTGCTCCACGAAGCGCAAGCTCGAGAGCAACGATACGAGCCACACGCGCCCCGACCACCGTTGCAACATTGCCCTGTCGACGGACAGAAGGTTCAGGGACGCTTTCGGCTGTCCCGAGAAACCTGATAGGATATGCGACGTTCTTTGAACGCGACATTAAGGCCCATTCACACAGTTGCGTTCGACAACGTTGTGATACGGCCGCAAGTCATGGGAACATCCCAGCTTCGAATGTCGCGTGTAAATCTACTCCTTCCTTGGTTAACCACGCTTCATATGAAGCGTGGTTAACCAATGACTCGCGGTCGTATCACAATGTCACGTAGGCTCAAACGCTGCTGTGTGAATGAACCTTTAAATATTAGAGTTCTCGGAGATCATAATATACCGAGCGAGCGGCGATTTCTCGGGACAGCTTTTGGAATTATTATCACAAGAATAGGTGCGTATCAAAACGCTTCATGGCAGATCAACGGTGACCAAAAGTAGCAGTCTTTTCTCCGGGACGTTTAAAGGGGTTGTTTTCGTAGTAGTAGTTTTGAGAAAAGCAGCCAAGATATTTTATATACGTCTGCCGGCAATGACTTGTCTAAACTTATTCACGTTCTAGACGAAAAAGTCAATTTTTAGTACTATAGAATCTCAAGGCAGGGTCAACGAACGTGCAAATTGTTGCTGTTTAATTAGAGTCTCAAAAACCCAAAAGCAAACTTGTTGGACCAGGAAGTGGACTACATAAATTTGATTATCTATCAGACATGTCGACTTTGTTGAAAGACATGGTCCTGTCGTGCGGTGGGCTCCTCCTACAGCGAGCATGACGTCAACTTGGTTCGAAGTGTCACGGCCATGCTTGCTTGTGTCGCGCCTTACTACCACCACGGTAAGCTGAGGCAGGCGTCTCGTTATATTTTTTCAGTTAATCTGGCTTTTAAATGGAAAATTATTATTTTTTTCATTCCGGTCTTGCTTACAGTTTACCAAAATTGTGCGAAATGTCGCATGCACATTCTTAGCGTCGCTATATTACGCTATCGTTTGAAACAAAACAAGGAATAAGGCCTGCTTGGCTTGCAGATTTTTATTTCGCCATTTCAGTTTCGATTTTCTAGAATAAAGTGTTGCGCAAATAATGTCTGAATGGTATTTTACAACAGTAATGTTTCGAACACTGTCTAAAAACGATTAAATGAGACCATTAATGCCTTATTCACGCGATACGGCGATATTTTAATCGAGATATTTTATGGCGTCCTTACAAGGGAACACTAAAAATCAAGAAAGTCGATGAGAATATTTATTTCTGATTTTTATAACAGTCTCGGCTCTTTACGTATAATTTGGCACATATCAAAATAATGCACGGTCAATCCTGAAATAAAGGGAGCATTTTACTGCGTTAGTTGGCCAATATTTGCCTGCAAAAAAAGTGTTTAAGTTTCATAAATGGCAGGAACATTAGGTCAAATGGTTAGTTAGACCAGCGTGTTGACGCAGATACTAATATAATGAAAGTTAAACAAAAAAGGGGGACAAAAGTGAAGCCTGAGGCTTTACGTTTGCACGTAGAAACTGTAAGCGACGAAGCATTGATCGCACAAAATTCAAATAATTATCCCGCAGGTACGAAGTAATGCACATCGGGGCACCCGGCTCATAAAACAAATAGCCTTTTCTACAAACAAAGCTTAATAGTTTCTTCTGGTGAGCTGTGGAAAGCTAGTAAAGCGGCACAAACATCAGATATTTACTGGCGTAACTTTTCTGTTTCTGTTGCGCCGCGCTTATAACCTCGTCCTCACAAGAAAAAAAAGAATACTTGCGTACATCATCAGACTCGCGACCGTAAAAAATAAGCGTAAGAAAAGCATCACTTTCAGCTGAATTTAAAGAAATTAAAAAAAATGTTTTGTAGTAATAAGTCAGTGTGAAAAACAAAACCTCGCAAAATCATTGCGTGTCACTAAAATAAAAATTCCACCGCGTAATTAATCTGGTTGATTTTTTTTCTTTTCTTTCACTGGTTAGACAAACTTCATGCGCGTGGGAAAACGAAAATCGCCGTATTTGCCGTAGCCCGCAAAACAACTGCGAGCCAAGCCGGAGAGAAGCACGTTCTGCTTTCCACAGGCTACTCACAATCGCACTGCAGTTTAACCACAACGTCATTCGACGTCACAATGTCACGTTACGTCAAGGCGTCACGTTAACGGCAGCGGTGTAAAGTGTCACGTCATTGCATTACGTGTCGTATGTGGTGTCTGACGTCATGACGCATATCAGTGTCAGATGGCGCGACATCGTGGTCATGGATGTCACGTGACATCACAGTGTCACGTCATCTCATGGCGTCACGTGTCGTCAGTGGACCGGTTTTTAGTTGAGAAACCTTGCCGCTAAAATTTAACGAGAAATTTTTTTTATTGAGTTCAGTTATAAACCTTTCTCAGCCACGACGACCCTAGAGGAAACACGTTCGCAGATCCGCTTTAAAA
This sequence comes from Ixodes ricinus, assembly GCA_037355805.1. Lineage (NCBI taxonomy): Eukaryota > Metazoa > Arthropoda > Arachnida > Ixodida > Ixodidae > Ixodes > Ixodes ricinus. The sequence continues at coordinate 67,167 of JAZHYW010040081.1, forward strand.
CCACGCCAATAACGGCTGATGCCGTAAAACGAAAACAAAAAGACAAAGAGACGTCAGGGCAAGGATACTGCCTACACCCAGCGGACATCGTGGGCCGATTCGCAGAAACTGTCTGCCACGGCAGCTCTCCACTCTCGACCAGCGGCCATCACGGAGACGTACGGCGTCCCGCCCAGTGCGATCGTGTTCTCTGCGTCCGCACTCCGCGCCCTGGACCCGGGGTCCGGGGGAGGTAGGACTCCTTCTAACCCCGAGGGACCTCCGTCCCCGAAGGGAGGACAGGGACCGACCGCGCCGTTTCAACCCAAAGCCGTGCCAACGGTATGGCGCAAGCAGAAACCCACACAACAGCAGCGTCCAGTAATGACACACACAGAGGGGGAAAAAAAGGAGAAAAAAAAAGGTCATAATGGCAACTGAGGGGTCAATCGGGGAGGAGTCTGCCTTCCATGCCTGCCATCCGGGCTCGCGCGTGTATATCAAAGTTGGGGTGATTAGAAATAAAGAGACGAAAAGGGACGAAAAAAAGGGCAAGGCTAACGTTGGAGGACCCCCTGCGGAAACCACCGTAATGGTCGCGCCATTAGAGAAATTAAACCCCAGGTAGAGAGGTCCCCGGTTACGCTGACGCCCCTTCGTCCCCCTCCTCTTTCTTGTGTTTTTTTTTTTTTTTTTGCTTCCTTCCGCGCATGTCCTCTCAGCCGCCCTTCAGAGCTGTCATCTTCTCTAGATTTTCTTTCAACGCTCACCTGCCTCCTTTAGTCTTTCTTCTGCTTTTTCCTTTTTGACTTTCCTGCGATTAGCTTTTACATGATAGGTGACAAATAGTCACTTCGTCATAGATGCGAGACTTCTTGGGTGTTCATCATTTTTTTTTCTTTATGATTACCTTCGCTTAAGATGAATGATGGGCAAAATCAAAGAAATTGCATAAAATCTGGTGTAGACGTCTCTGTGTTCTTTTTTGTGTATTTCCGCTCGGAGTAAAAAGCTAGGCAAGGTTGAGCTCAGGAAGGTGTTCTAATCTGGGTTAAGTCGCAACTTTCAGCGGCGATAATACCAAGTGTGCGAGAATGGCGTCTCCTATTTTGTTAATGAGCGACCTAAAATGATAAAGATGCTTCCTTTCACCTTTCTGCTATAAAACAGCGATGTACGACTTCGGCGTCGCTCGTATTACGCAAACATTACCATTATTTTCTCGTCCCAAAGCCATCCTCGTACTAATGTTTTACGAAAATTATCCAGATGGCAGCCATTTTCAGTGGCGCCAGTGCGCCCACTCTAGGCCATGAAAGTTCCAAATTCGCATGACGCGGTTGCATCTCAGAAGGGCCGTGACCATCCTCTTCGTCCTTTCCAGCTGGTCACTACACCAGTTTGTCGAGATTTCAGCTAGATACAAAAGTCCTAGCTCTCTGACTGTTTCAAATTAGGACAAATTGTGCTGTTGTGCAAGAGCTTATTAGCCTTACGATATTCTAGCTCAGCGTATCTTTTAAGAAAAACAATCGCGACGCTCTTTGATTTCACCAAAGTGAGGGCGCAGTCGAAGTGTAGAAGACGTTCAAACACACGTGTATGTCAAACTGAAATCGCGAAGTCACAGCAGATTCAATGTGCTTGACCTGTTTAGTCGGAAACGGCAGTCTTAGAAAAATTACAAACGTTGTGATATGGCTCTTTCGGCGTAGCTTGGTTGGTTCCATCGGCTATTGGCGTTTGCTCTTATCTGACATGGTGTGAAATGAAGTACGAGGCGCGTTCAGTAAAACTCCGTATCATTCTCATGGAGGAATAGAGATTCAGCAATGAAACTCGGGTAGGAGTTTAGTCTTTTTCTACGTATTCGTTACCCAAATTCACGCTCATCAACAACTTTCTTGGACATCAACGGCTCGTCGCACGCACTGAATTGAGAATTTCAAGTGAACAACAACAAACGTCGCAATGATCCTTGGGAATATCTTTGGTGGCAGTCATAGAACATCAATAAGCAGTAGTTCATCATTCGGGACGCGTAAAGTTTTTGTTGCACGGCTCTACAAAATGTTTACATTGAATCCTGTGGGCTACATTCGCGAAATTGTCAATTTCTGCTTTTCTCGACAAGCAATCGTAATGTTCCCCGGACCGTAATTTCTTGGGTATCCCAAAACGCAACTTAAATAAAATTTTGATGTTTCCTCGAAAAACATTTTATTCCAATGACTGTCTCAGAAAGTTAACCATGCTCTTGCGCAGTGATGGACAATATGCCGGAGGTCATTGTTATAGAACTCCTTGCTGTGAGTGTTCAGGAACCGCTCCACTTCAGCGATCACTTGGTCGTCGTCCTTGAGATGCTTTCAGGCTTGTTTGGCCACACTGGAAGCGTCTACGCCATTCAAACCACAGTGTCATCAACTGGGGCGTTGTCCCCAAACACCGCCATTAGCTCGCAATAAATCTTCTCTGCGTTGCTTCCCTTGAAATGGAGAAAACGGATCACTGCACGTGCTTCGACTTTCCCGACGGGCGGTGCCATTTTTGTTTCGACGCCTTGGCGGAGTTCCGCAGTACTAAAACACGCGATGTTTATACTGTGCCGAAGCTAGAGGGACGCACACTCGTGTTAATGTCTGCTTTGTTCCCATTTTTTTCAATTTGTTTTATGCCGATAGTACGAAACTAATCAGCGCCCCTGGTGTAGTGCTATCCGCTTACATGTTCGCTGGTGCCCACATCGGTAAAGTCTTTTTAAGTAACTCTAATAAGAACAAGTTTATTCACAATCTTTCTCAGACATAACCGAGCTCTTGGTTGCACGCTTACGGTTTCCAACATGTTTCTTCTAGGAATGCGTATGTTTCAGAATACCGTGAAACATGAAGGCGAAATATAACTGAAACTAAAATTTAGAAACGTTCGTTTGATCAAAGAGCAACCCGGCTCTGTTTAATGACATAAGATCACACAGTGAAAGCATCAGCGTCAGCATCATCATCAACGCGACCGAAGACCATCCACCGACCAACTGGGTGGTCTCGTGTAGTCAGAGCGCAGCGCGGTTCCCCGAAAACTCCCCAATTTAAAACTCCTCTACGGCGCTAATCTAATAGGGATCCTCTGGACCGAGTCCGCTGCACGAGCGTGTTTGCGCCAGAGCCACAGGTTGCCCGGTTGCAGCGGTCCGCGAAGTCCTTTGAAAGCAAGCTGCTTTCGGCGCGCACGCACCAGCGGACACTCGCTGCACATCCGAATGCGCCGCAAGTCTACTGAAAGATGCCCCGCTCCCCGAGACACGCCGCGAGTACACACCAATTGTGCTCGCTGCTTCCCTTAACTGAGCTCGTTTGAAGGATGCAGTTAGAAGTCGGACTGGAAAGAAGGCAGGGCGAGCCGAAAGGAGAGAGCGGGGAAAGGAGAGGGAGGGGGAGGGGGGGGGGGGAGCCGTCTATCGTTTTCCGGAAGATACGCCGGGTTCTACAATCCCGTGAAAGTGTGTTTAAGAAGCATGAGAGGTAAATGCGTAACCGTTCCAAGTTGGCGGCGCCTTTGAAACGGTAAAGGCGCTTTAATAAATTTCTGGCGGGAATCAATACGTAGTTTGTATCATCGTGGCGCGTGCTGCTTGAAAAGCAATGGTGTGTTCAGTATATTTGGCGTACTTGGCGCGTGCGGCAGCTATAACGCGTATGTGTGTTAGTTGATCACGCACTGTTCAGTGTTTGGCACAGTCATAGCTTATGGTGACAATCTTTACTAAAGTCTACAAATGTATACTTGTCGTTTCTGCTTTTCTGGGTATGCACGCAGATATCTAGATACGATACAGCACGTTAACTTGGCAGTGAGTCTCGTGCTATTTCGTTCGATTTTATAAAACGCTATTAGATTCTATTTCCATATTTCCCAATCGATCACGTTATCATCAAAGTCACGAGAACAACAGCGGGTCTTTCATAGACTATTTGTTTAAACTACCGCTCGCCTATAGCCGAAATCAACCTAAACGTAACTTCTCGCTTTAGTGTCTTCCTAAACTGGTTGCACAGCATCCTCAAAATGAAATACAGGAGCTTCACTTTGCGACCAATAAATCAAGCGTTATTGCAATCTTACAAAATCTCTTACCTGCTTTGTGTTTTATCATCCATCTAAGCTGCGTAATCTTCAATGTTCCACGAAACAGCATCCTCCTCGCTTTTGAACTGAAGGTGCGATTTGTTCTAGACCATTGTCGAAGCCAACACTGAGGATCAACTCGAAGCGACGCCCTAAAGCCGAAGCATTCTTTGTTCACGATCCAACCCTCGCGAATTGTTTAGATTGCATCAACAAACCCGAAGGGACGACGCTATAAGCCATCGAATGCAAAGTCGCCGACGCAGTATGCGAAAGGGGCCAGGGAGCGTCTTGGCCGCCAAATTGGCTCGGATGCAGACGAGGGATGGAACCAAATTTTCTTGCTCTTGTTGTTGTGTTGTTCTCCAAGGATTCACGATACGCCGAGCGCGAGGAGCGGCTCCGCTCTCGCTCGCGTCGTCTTGGATTAAAGCCCAGTGTCACTCCGTGCGGATTAAGGGCTTAATTGTGAAACGCGCCAGCGCACAGCGGGGGACGAGGAACGGGAGGAGGAAAGCAGAGAAAGGGGAGGAAGGGTCCCACTCTTTCTACCACCATCGTCACCGCAATCCCCTTACCCCCGGATACCTCTCCTGCTGGCTTCTTGTAATCGCGATCCGGATTTGCATGCATATGGCTTTTTCCTCGGTTTGCCAGTTCGACCTAAACTGTGCGTGCTGCGCGACCCGACGGGGCTCGTACTTGAAACCCGAAAGAAGCCGACCACAACTTCCCGCATCGCCTCTTCTTTCATCCCCTTTTTCTTTCTTGTTTCTCTCTCTCTTTCTTTCTTTTACCTTTATTACAACGTACAATGCGAGTCTCTTATACGTGTATATACCGGTTTTCCAAAAGTCGGGTTACAGCTCTGTCTAAACACCAGCTTGTGAAGTTTTTTTTTTTTTCATTTCTAGGTTTTAATTATTATTTTTTACGCGGCAGCCGTTTACTTATCCGTGAACAAAGCAGGTTGAGAAAGGAGGTGTGTGGACGCGCGCAGAGAGCCAGGTAATTTTACATTTGGAGTGGGGGATGGCGCGCTGCGAGTTTCAATCGAGCTGGCGCTCAACGCGCATTTATAGTTGCATAGCCCCGTCGGGATAGGCGAGCAAGAATAAAACGTGGACCCCGTTGATGTTTGAAGTAATTTATATGGGAGTTCAAGTACTCCCTCGAGCTTTCATCAGCGAAATTCCGGACTACTTTACAGGGTGTCCCTCTGTAAGGTATTCCAAATGCAAAGTCGGCGAAGTCCCTCTCCCCCCCCCCCCCCCCACACACACACACACAAAAATGTACAGGGTTTTTTCGCCATAAAAATAAACTAAGCATTGCCGAATGATCATTCTCCACTAAAATGTAGCGCTATCTGTCCGAACTAGATGTCGAAGTTTCATAACTAACCGCTATCTTATTCAAAGGTTATAAAAGGCTTTCTGAAAATTCTATTGGAAAAAGGGACCAGTTTTTGCCCGCTTTCGGTCACTTGCACCGTTCAGCCGCGTGTACTCTAGAGCCGCCAATTTCCCATTGGAAATATTCGAAAACTACTTATAACTCTCCAATTAAATAACGGTTAGGTCTGAAACTTTGGCATCTGGTTCAAACCACTAGCGCTACAAATAAGCATTATAACGCAAAGCACAATTTATTTTTTTTTTTTTTGGGGGGGTGCATTTTAGAGTTGTGAGCTCCCCCTCCTCCTCCTCGCAGTTTCTTTACATTACCTATTTTCGCCTAAAGACAAACAAGAAATTGCTGATTTCGACCAAGCCACGTAGCAGTGCTCGGTGCCTGGAGCGCATTTCCGACTTGTGTGTTCAGTGCGCTCCCAAAAGTGATCTCTCAACTGCCTCCTGAAGACGCGTCGTAGAAGTGTCATGTTGCCTCGCCGCGATGCCGGCGGTGGCGCAACGGCAGAGGTGACATAGGGGCAGGTGCCTGTTCCGCTCGGGTCGCTTTCCACATTTACAATCAACAGAAGTTTTCGCAGCCAAGACTTGGGACGCCGCGATAACAGGGACACTCGCGTTAGATCGCAGTTTTTGCCACAACTTTTGCGACTAACCGCCATAATGCCGTGACTTCTGACAGCATGATACGCCAGCTCGTGTGACGTCGTTTGTTGCCACTTCGGGACTGCTTCGACACGTGGGCGCCGCATGACGCTAAACCTACCAGCCGATTGCGTGTTCGGAGCACCGTAACCGTGGTGTGTAAGTAAATTCACGTCCGCTCTTTACTTTACGTGGGCCGTAGACTCGTGAATTGTTGACATAGCGAATTTTGAGGACACAGCCTCGATGTATGGTTTGCTTATCCCGCGAATAAAAAGACTACAGTTGAATTTTTCACCTACCATCTGTAGCACTCGTCAGCTTCGCAAGCTGAAAAAGCACGATAAAAGAAGGTGCACACGCCTAGTTTTAACTGTCACGAAGTGGCATACCAGCCGCAGTCCAAACGAAATACCAAGGCGGTCGAAGCAGACAGGAGGTACTTCCCAAAACTGAGCAGCCAAATGGAAAGAGCAATGAAGCCCCTGTATAGGTGCTTTGCCTTTCAGCACACCCTTTTGCAGGTGAAGCCCAACAGCCTGGTACACTATAATCGAATCCAGGAATGGTAACCTTTTTCCGCTTTACAGCGATGCATGTTGTGGGCTCTTCCTATTACTGGGAAACTACGTCCATTTCCGTTGGGCGACCGTCGACAATATCACCAAATGCCTGAAAAAGATCGTCCTCCGTCGCCACGGAGTTCTCAAGATTCCCGATCTCGAGTCCGCTGCGTGTCAAGCGGGCGTGCCTTCACAGAACTACGCCACGACTTAGAGAATCCGTTTTATGGGCATTTTGTAAACACAGTACGTATCTGTCTCGTCAAAGCCGCCCGCTAGATGACACACTGATGTGACGTTGCGATAAAAGAAGAAAGCTCTTTGCATTCCTAATTAGGTTCAAATTTAGGCGGCGTTAATCGTTGAAATTAAAAGCTTCGGGTAGGCGGCGTAAGTGTCCGCCCATTAAAGGGTTCAACCGTGTCCATCTATCCATTCATTTATCGCCTGCATCGCGCAGCCTTTGACGACACTGAGCTCGCGTCAGCGTCGCCGCCAGCGAGTCTCGCAGCGTGTCTCACAATGAGCGCGACGCAAGCACTTGGCGACGCGAAGACGAAAGCGTCCGCCACTTTACGGCGATTTTCAACGAGCTTGGCGTACGGTTAACAGCACAGCGTTTACATCTGAGAAGAAATCCGCCGCCGCGGAGCGGATCCACTCCGGCGGCGGCGGCGACGAGCGGGGTTGCGTTTACATTCATTTCCTCGAGCGGCGGCGGTGTTGGCTGCGGTGTTAGTCCTCGTAACATCCCGTCAGTCATGACGAGAAGGCGCGAGTCCCCACTCGTTGCCCCAGGCGCTGCTGCTCCCGGAAGTCGTGACGTAGGCGGCGTCGCGCTGCGCAAGAATGTCACCTGTTCAGCGAAACGCCCGTTCGGCGGGCAGAAATAGGTCCCGGACCCATACGCTCTCCGCCGCGTTTTCCGCCCAGCGTCGCCCCAGCGGCAAATCGAGGCGGATTCGCTGGCGGATCCGCAAGTGTTAACGTACCATAAGGCGGGTTGGGATTCACTAACGATGACGTCATCCAGAAATTTCGCCGACGCGCCACGACTGGGCCGTAACGTGTTGCAGCTATCGTCCTGGCCCTTCCATGGATTCACATAAGCCAGCTGATTTTTTTCTTTTTTTTTTAGACATTGGAATGAATTTTGCTACACGGTTCGATGTTTAAAAATAACACGCTACTTTTAGAGGTCGAATCAAGTATGTAACGTGCTGTTACCCTTACGTTATCTGTGGGGTTCTGCGTTTTCTGATAACCCACTGTAATCCGAAAAATGCTCACCTGTAAATCTATTGCTGATTCGGATTTATCCGTAAAGCTCCGAATCAGGAGGCTCCAGTTGTGAAACCCGAAAGGCATTTTAACTTTTCCTGAATCTTGAGACAACCTTTTGCAGTTCTCTCCTGTTGCTGTGGTTGTTTTTCCGCTTGTTTGTAACTGTTAAAATACATTGAACCTCATAATAAACAGAGGGTGACCTTAATACGAACAGTCGAACATGTCTAGCCTTTCCATCTGTTCCACTCCGGCCCTTTCCCTTGAGCAAAATTCAGCTCTTAGTGCTTTGTCTTTAGGAAACTCTGCTTTAATAATTGATTTGCCTCTTGTTCTCTAGCTTGGCCAATGACACACAAAATGTACAGAAAGCTCAATATTGTTGTGACAATAAAATCAAATATTGAAAAGCTCAAAATTTGAGGTGAACAGTGTACTTAAAAAACCTCACTTTGCTTTTTTCGCGAAAGCTTATTTCCTAAAACGCAGACCCCTATACTCGTATTCACTTCGAGAACTGTAGTGAAAAAATGTCTGACTTCTCGCGCAATGTTACTGGAATTATCCTCTTCGCATGTTGTTGAGCTCATATATATATATATATATATATATATATATATATATATATATATATATATATATATATATATATATATATATGTAAAGAGAGAGAGAGAGAGAGAGAGAGAGAAGAGTAGTAAACACCCCCCCCCCCCCCCTTCCCAAGTTTATTGCAGAAAGTGCACGTCAAGTTGTCGCAAGTTGACACAAGGCGAACATGACGCCCAAAACGTCAAAACAGATAATTTGCACAGCGCAAGGAATGGCTAGATTGTACTCGTTTAATGATGTATGAATGCTGAAGAAACCATGAGAAGTAATCACAAAAGTTACGTCGTTACCCTCGTCGTTACTTAAGGAAACGTAGTAGCGCGTTATGGTTAAAAGTTACAAAGACAGGAATCAAGTTAAAATAACGGAACACTTGTAACGCGTCTCTGCTCAAGACGGGGGGGGGGGGGGGGTTGTCTGTGTATTTATACACCCTAGAACTTGGTCTGCGTCAAAGGGCGACAAGTCTTTCAGATGTAGATGAGAAATTTAGCAGTGCAGTACAACCGCTAGCCTGGGGTTTTTGACGTGCATCACGCAGTAGGGATACACGGCCGCACGCCGGTACGATGCTCATCCAGATCGAAACGGGCAGGGGTGGGGATTGAACCGAGCGTCCTGGGTTCTGCAGCGCAAGCTTTCGCTCCACGTGCTCCAAGCTGGTGTGCGCTAAAGTGACTTTAGTGTGCGCTAGCCCACTCGGCCACCTATCCCCCAAGACGGAGCTACCCAAGACGGTGTTTCTTCTAAACTCGTAGCATGTTATTTCTTGTTCAGTTCGGTGTCGTGTTCATGCCCTAAATAAACAGCGGCAGCCGATAACGCGATTTCTTTGCGTAGAAGTGGTTTTGGTAATTTTGGTTTAGCGTACTTTCCATCGTGCTTAATTAGTGCGCCCCAGTTTTGAATATGCCTGCCGCTGCAACGCTCAGCAGAAGAAGACTGATTGCTACATACTTTTCCTGTGGGAAAATAAAACCGTTTTGTTGCGGCAATGGAAATAAGTTGCGGAGGGAAACACTTTAACAAAACATATAGGCGTATCGTGGTTTAATAGAAATGTTAATATGTAAGAGGCTTGAGCTGAGCTAGTTGGTTCATACTTGACTTAAGGCCAGCTGAACTAGAAAAAAAAACATACACATAAAGAAAAGACCATTCGCGCCGCTGGACTAGCAACTGATTTTCTTTTTCTTCCTCTTTTAATACCGGCCCCACTTGAGGGAACAATTCTCTTTTCCTCTGTTTTGCTTCCTTATTCCCAATTAGAACTCATTGTGTACGTATAAAAAAATTATTTAAGCATATTGTGGCCCGTTAATGGTAGATATGTTTTTATTTTATGCTAGCTAAAAATAAAATATATGTATGTAGCGAATTCGTTTATATATATTTCGGAAACACATTTCAGCTAATTAGACAGGAATTAAAACATAAGTATAGACGCTTTGCAGCAGCTGTGCATGGGCGCCGCCATAACTGACCTTCAGTTTTTGTTTCCCCTTATTACGTTTACTTCACTTCATTATTACCATAGCAGGCCAGGTTATTGCCATCTTAGATTTTATTCTGTCTTTCTCCCCAGCATTGGCCTTTGTGGAGGCTCGTCCACACCAATTTCAGTGGCTCGGTATCTCGGTAAAACAAGAGAAGGTCAGCAATGGCGGCTGTATTCTGGCGCGTGTGTAAAGCGTCTATACTTCATGTTCGCCGAGAGTCCAAATGTTGGTTAAGATGAGTGAATTGTCATATCAGTGCAAGACGCACAAGAAATTTGTTCCAACGTTAAAAAAAGGTTATAATATTTTATTGTAGGTTATTTGTGAGTTATATACTTTTTCTTCCTTAAAAATGGATTAACTATATTAATGAACAAGTCTTCACCAAGAAAGTCGTTAAACGTAGAAAAACGTTTGAACTAGCGGTAGAGGCTTTATTACACGGACGTTTCGTGTAATAAAACCTCCTCCACTGCTGTTCAAACATTTTTCTACGTTAAAAAATGCACACAGAAGCACCAATATGAGCAAAAAACGTTAAAACAATAAACACACCAATACCTCGTTCTTGTAAACTGGCACCACGGAGCCTCAACCTTATTGTTTATTGTACGTGCTAAAAGAAATGTTAACGTTAAAAGAAATAAGTTGTAATTACCAGTTACTATTGTCGCTATTGAACACGCGAACACTGGTGGCGTCGCAAAAAGATTGGAAGATCTCGTGTTTTTTTTTTTTTCCGTCGGACAATTGGTGTCGGACAAACCCCTGCTGCATTATTCTCACTTGCGATTTCATCTAAAAAAACGGACCCAATTGACAAAAAAAGAAGAGACAAAAACAGCAAACGTCGAAAATGAAAGCAGCACCGCGAAATAAAATGAATGACGTGATGAATCCTTCAGGAGAATCCGTGAGATGTAGCCTAGTCTGGCGAAAAGACAAGATGAGATAATAAAAAACAAAAGAAAAAATAGAGAGTGAGTGGAACAGGTGTACAGAGCTTTCGCGGTTACACGCTGATGCGTGTCTCGTTTTTGCTGTCAATGAGACACGAAAAAAAAAAAAGAGGTTGTTACAAAATAAATGAGCCCCCGTTTCTTTCGGGTCCTCTCGTTTTTCTTGAGTAGGCTCTTCGTGGCGTGCACTATCGAACGGTTATCACTTATGCACGGCGCCAAATCTTACCTTGTTTGAGTAGTGATTAGCGCCAGCAGAAAAAGAAGAGTAGACCTTTCCGGTGGATATAAATGGCCATTAATAATGCTTCGCCGTAATAATAGCAGGTCGGAAGATCGACGCATAGATTTTTGTGCTTTTGATAAAGCTAGTTTGCAGTCGGCGGTTTTCGTTTTTAGTGTTCTTCTACGGTTATTCCCACGATCGAGGATATAATCCCTAAAAAAATGTAATCTGCTTTTTAATTAATTTTACTATACGAAGCTTTGTCGCTACGTTATAAAATTAGGTAGACCTGTTCGGCGAGATATCGATTTCCGATGGCGTATTTTAGGTGAAGAAACAAGAATCGCAATAAAGTCTTTGAAGTGGTGACGCATAAATAATATCCTAGCTAATCAGAAAATTTAAGTTGCAGGCTGCCGGTTTGGAAATGGCTTACGGAGAAAGTACTGGTGCACAACAGTTCAGGTTCAACTGGGGCGCACCTAAGCCCACCAGTTGAAGACACCAGTTGAAGACAAAGGGCGCAGATCGGTGGGGGCTTTGCGTGCACCCACCCGATCATTCTGACCAAATCTCGGCGTTTTGACGTCACCGCGAACTCTCGTCTCCTTCTATCCGTGGGTCTTATCGGCGCATATTCTGCACAATAAATTATTGAGAGGCGATTGTTCAAATATGTCTGGAAGACTGTAAAAAGTCGTTTGCAAAGATGAGAAATAACGTATTATCTCAACGGCTTTTAAAGATTCAATAAAATTTGCTTTTAATAAGATCACGTTCTACCTAGCCCACGACGAGTGAAATTTGCTATCGCGCCATGTGGCATGAATTCCATTTTATGGGAAGGGGGGGAGTGAAAAAAGAAGATGTATATATCTCTAAAAAAAGTGCTTTTCTGGAGGATGGAGGCCCGAGTGTATGTTAACGCACTCCAGCCCAGAGCACGTGTAGTGAGAGCTCGCGCTACAAAACCCAGAGACCCGGCCTCAATCCCTAAGCCTGCCCGTTTCAATCTAGATAGCATCGTACCGGCGTTCGGTCGTGTATCCCTACTACGTGGTGCACGTTAAAGTCTCCAAGTCAGCAGTCGTAATGCAGTGGAAAATGTTTTCATCAACGGTGGATACAACACATTCCCATTGGGGATGGATTACCTCCCGCCGTCTAAACATTCGCACAGCGCCATTATTTAAGAGGTTTTGTACGCCCACAGACACTTTCCAAGACACACCAGGCACGTAGCCAGGGGGGGGGGGCATGAGGCCCGCGCCCCCCCCCCCCGGGATATTCCATTTTGGTGGGGGCTCTCCTCTTCGTCCTCCCTCTCATACAGCATTTTGTCATGGGCGCCCCCCCCCCCCCTTTGGGAAACAAAATCCCGGCTACGTGCCTGAGGCACACATATATGTGGCATTGTTGCACGAAAGGGATCATAATGGGGATGACGCGGAACGATGTCGATGACAAAGTCATCTTGAGGGAAGCTTTTTTGGCCAAGAAGATTGAAATTGGGCCAACATGCGCCGAGAATTCATGGACAACAACGACGACAATAATAAATGTTCAGCCTCAATGTTGAAATTTGACCAAGGACACGAGATGTTGGACTCCTCAAATCAAATTATCTCTTCAGTTTAGACTTGGCCACGTCTTTCCACGGGGCTACCTCAGTTACCATAAATATGAATATCTGTATACACGTTACCCCAAAAAAGTAACTAAATACCGTTACTCGTTACTCGCTCAAAAAGTAACTAAATACGTTACTCGTTACCGATTCTCAAAAGGAACGCGTGAGTTACCTCGAAAGTAACGAGTTACTTTTCACGTTACTTTGACGACTAAATACACAACTGTTTTTGTTTCATGGTTTATTGTTTTCTTTTTAGTAGTCATTGCCCTTAAGCAGCAGCTGCCTGTGGTAGTTTTCATCAGCTATGTTTCCCCGCTTCCTTGAAAATTCATCTCCGGCGACGCTGAAGCGTCGTTCTACTGACGCGCTCGAAGGAACGGCAGTGTTGTGCTTCAGCAAGAGCTGGCGAATCTTCGGGAACTACGCCTTCATTGAGGACAGCGGGTAATGGGTTATGTGCCTTCCTGTGTTTGCAACCTCCGGGTTTACATTCGGTCCGTACCCGGTTCTAGAAAGTTCACCCAACGAACCTGATTGTGCTCGCTGGGTGAAGGACATTCCCAGCTGTAGAGTTCAGTACAGCAACGTTGATCGCTGGACACGTCAGTCGAACTGCTCGACTGACGTGTTCAGCGATATACGTTGCTGTACTGTCATACTGTTGAGTTGTTTTTCGGGTTGCCCATCTGCCTTTGTCGCAATAGACGCATGCTCAGGCTAGAATAAAAACAAGGCCATCTAAGCGGTGTTGTACACGTTACTCCTCAAAAGTAACGAGATACCGTTACTCGTTACTTGGCCTTAAAAGTAACTAAATACCGTTACTCGTTCCTTTTCTAAAAATGTAACTAAATACGTTACTCGTTACCGAAAATAGTAACTAGGTACAAGTAACTCGTTACTTGTAACGCGTTACGTACATGTCTGCCGTCTAGCCTGATAAATAATTAGTGCCTTTAACGTTTTGTTTTTATGTTCCGTTCACCACTGATGTCAGTAGAGAAAAGAAATGCCCGTGCGGCTTGGTATTATGAGGCCGGATAGTGTTCGAGCTGTCTATAATTCCACGTCAGTAAAGTTGAGGTTCCTTATAAAATAAGGGATTCGACAAATTCAGGATACCAAAAAGTATCGTGAAAAATTAAAATAGAAAAGTCACGCCATTAAATCGCGTAAACTACCATTCATCACAATCAAGATTTCAATCTGGGCTTCAGACAATAAGTGAGCAAGTTTTGAGTCACGACATAAAGGCGACCTAAAAACAGTCCGAGTGAAAGAAAATATTGATTTCTGGATTCAACAATAGAGCCACCCAGAGCGGTTTCAATTTCTAAAGTGGTCCACGCTTTGAATGAAAATCCTAGCGAACATGTTCCCTCTTTTCGTTCGTGTTATTGCTCGTCCGGATTCTATTTTTCTCTTCGTGCGTGTGCGGCCAACCTCCATACGTTAGCTCAATCCTCGTGTCCAACTGCCAACGTTTGCGACCACTCTTTTTCCCAAGAAACTTGCGGTGCGGCACAAACGAAACATTTCTCTTTAAACTGAACTAACAAAACACAAAAAAAAACACGCGACCCTGGGCCCCAACAATGAACATCTGACAGCCCTTCACTCCGTCTTTGTACGCGTCACTTTCGCCCGGACTCCAAAACCGACGCCGCGAATGTCATTAAACAAATTGAAGGGAGTCGCCAAGACTCGACGTGGTTGGAGGACAAGCGAAGTGGCCGTCGACGAAAAAAAAACAACGCCGAATCATCGTACAAAAGACGGTCTGCTGACACTGACGTGTTTTCTCCCTTTGCTGTGTGACATTCCTGACACATTGGTCATGGCAATGACTGGCTGCAGATGTGCTCGATTCATAAATACGTATAATCAAACCTGCTTGCAATGGACCGAGGCGTCTTCACGGATGATTACTCTCATCGTATCTGCTGCAAACACCGCGTCTTGTGTGCACGCAATGTACGAGCAGCGTGCAGGCGCCTGGAAACGCGTGTCAGACCGGTGTTTCTTTGCGGAGCGCAAGTCCGTCTGCATCTTTGTGCAGGAGCTGGGGTGACGGTCAGAACGCCGAGCTCTGATTGGTTCTGGATGAAGTGATAGTGCGTAGACCTCAGGGCAGCTTGCTTTGAGGTCTATCCACTGTCCTTCCATCAGAGCCAATCAGAGCTTCGGCGTCGTTCCGACGTCAGCCAACGCAGCTCCTGCACCAAGAAGCGGACGACTTGCTCTCCGCATACCGTCTTATTCAGCCCATGCATCGGAAGCGGCCCCGAAAGTGGCAATGAACGACGTCACGAAAGCCGGAGTGTCACGCGTTCGGCTATCGCGACGATCCTGGTGGTTAAAAGTAAAAGTTATTAAACTTAAAAAAA
>JAZHYW010040083.1:0-12935 GCA_037355805.1 Ixodes ricinus
ATATATATATATATATATATATATATATATATATATGAAATTTTTCCCTCTTTTCAAATGGGGCAGCCAAGTTCGACTTTGAGGCAGTCGAGTGAAATCAGAAAATTCCATACCACTCTTCTGGGATTCATGTGGCTGTAGAGGTGCCTCTCGTGAGAAACAATCCGCGAAGAATCATGAGCAACTGCAAAACGCATACCACTTGCATGACCCGACGCTTGTGTTACCTCTTGGAAAAGTCATGACACGTCTGAAGCTGAAAGCTCTGTGCAAGTGAAGATAGCAACAAGATATTGAAGCAATGAATAAAAAATAAATGTCATCCTAAGAAACCAGACGTGTTGGAAAACATTATGAAATATTACTTTTCTGGGGTCCGAGAACAACACCCATTGTTTTGCCAAATGCATTGCAATATCAGAAAAAAATAAACCAAGCATTTTTGGAACGACTCCTGCTTTAAACATCTTTATTGCGGGAGTACAATGGCCTTGCACTCTAAAGAAGCCAAAGACATGTAAGTGTCACTGATGGAACAGTAAATAATCACCTGAACCCTAAAATAACTTTAAAAATGTAAACCAGGCCCAAAGATCCCTAAAAAACAAGATGCTTGAGAAAAAAAAGAAGCATTCCTTTCGGGGAAAAACATGCCAGCCACAGCGGACGTGTCAAGGATTGCAAAAGGGTACACTAATTCGACAAAAGAATTATCTGAAACTGACCAACTCACTTTGTAAACGTGGAAAATAGACACGTACCCTTCAAACAGAAACCTGCAGCGCGACATTGAACACTCTTACATCGGTCAGTTTGAGGACGACTCAAAGCACGTGGGAAAGGCGGCAAGGCGCCACAGTTACCACTCGTGCAGCGGTCGCAAGGCCGGCGATCCGAAAACTCGACTGATGAGAATATCATCAGCGTCCTCCGCGTCGCCGGCTTCTGCGCCTGCCACACGAGTATTAACTTCAGCCATAGCCTCCTGTATACTCACAAAGCCTGGCAGTTCGACGACACAGCCATAGAGTGCCCAGTCACAGATTTGGAGCGGGAGGATCTTGTAGCGCAGAGCATTTCTGGTGTCTAGCTCGCAGCTTTTGCAGCGGCGAGGACCGGAAACGTGGTTTTGAAACCCGGCGAGTAGAACAGAAGCGGTAGCGCGAGGAACGCGAGGAGCACGAGCGGACGTTCCATCGCTTGGGAGAAGTGTGTTTCGGCGTTTCTGCCGCAGCGGGGCGCCCGTTACATAACTTCCCTCCTCTCATCCGTTGTCTGATGCTCTACCTTTTCGCTTTCGGAAGCCACGTCTTGTGGCGATCTGCCAGGCTTCGACTGTATAGAGGAGGGCTAAGCTTCAGCGCACCCCCGCGCTCTCCTCGAGCTTCGAGTCGTTTTAAAATTGATCTAATCGAGGGTTTTAGATGACGCTTAGCGAGTTTCTAATATACCTTTTCGGGAAATCTTATGGACATCTTCCAGAGAGGGAATCGTAGGGCTGTTCGGATGCACACGAGCCGGTTCGAACGTTTCGTATATCCTAGTAGCGGCACGATTCATTCTTTCTTATCATTAGGAGACAGCTCAGAACACGCACACAAACAAGCACAAAAATGAACGGAAAAGAAGGTCATCTAAATCTCTGCTTTGCTTTCCTTCCTGCCTTCTCTGGGCTCTAAATTCACGAACTGTTAAACAAACCTGAACTTCGTCTTCGCTTCTTGGATGATTCCACTTGCCGTACATAGGAATGTCACAGAGCGTAAAGTAAGCGCTGAGGGCACCAGATATCTTCGGAAAGGGCTCTTGTCGTATCATTGATTTTTGCAAATTAAAAATTAAGAATTAAAGTTTACGTAAATATTTTGATAATTAATATGGTTTTTGCAGTCCCTGGCATTGTCGTGGTTGGCTGCTTGTTGCCGAAAGGGGTTTCTCTGCTTCAAACACCTCAGTTTTAGGAATTTCATGAAAATCTTCGTAGACACACGAGGTTAAAGATGTAGAGCACACCGTATAACTTTGTTAACTTCCAATGTCAGTTTATAAGAGAGACTGATGTAACACGATTGGGGTGATTTCGGTGGGCGCCTTGGCGGCGACATGACATTGGTGTCGCGGAGCCAGGAGACGAAAGTAGAAGCTGTAATGCTGTTCGGCACCGAAGAAAACAGGGGAAAAGGACTTAAAGTTAGAGCCAGTAACTACTCTGCCTTGAGTCCGTTTCCGACGTGTGTATTTATCGTCCTATCCCGCCCATACACCAAGAGTTGTTTCGAAGTGGTAATAAATGACGTCAAAGAAGCTGGGTCTCCTGTTGTCGGAGGTCGCGATCCTTGCGGCTGGTCGTAGAAATACTAGCAGCGGAAGGCGCGAGCGAACGCGAGTGTCACTGTAGTCACGGCGTCCAAACTTTTGATTGTTGAAGCTTCCGAGGGCTGCCACACTGGAGAGCGACCAGCAGCAAAACAGGCGTCTGCCACATATACCAGCGCTGCTGGGACACCGCCAGGATCGCGACCGGCGACAGCGTGACTCTTCTCATGGCGTCGCCAGGCGGAAATTCAGGGACCGCATTTTGTTTACGTGGCAAACACACCAGCCGGACACGCGTTCCAGGTACCATACACTTACTAAGCTCTCTTCCCCAGACACGACACGTCAGCCACGTTAGCGCTTAACATCTTTGTTGCCAGTTATCTGAAGCTTTGTCTGAGCACGCGAGAAACGGTTTGCATTCATCTAGAATTGTTAAAACCCTTTCGCTACGTAGGAAAAACGTTATCGCGTAAGCTCCCCGACACCGTACCTGGGGCTCAGGAAGTCGCAATTTTGGGTATAACGATCGTGAATTGCGCAAATCCTGTTCCAAACACGAAAACAACTGCGTGCACAAAATAAAATAAAATAAAATAACATGGGGGAGGGCAGTGTCAATATACTCTAAGCGTAACTTATTTAGACGCTCTCATGAGAGTGATGAAAGGTGTGGCGTGATATAACGGGACCAGGTCGAGGCCTTCGGAAATCGGGAGACCCGCGCCTTACGTGAGGTTTTGAACCGACCGCTCCATGCGACAGAGACGCTAAAACCCGGCGAGAGTCGCCGCCAATCGGCAGACGCGTTCGTCTTAGCGGCGCCGCGTGCAAGCGTTGTGTGACGCTGCAAAACGCGCTGGTGGTGATGCTGAGGCAAGCTAGGCGGCGCTGCATGGATACACCATGCGGATGGGCAAGTTGTCTGCTCCTTCCGCGAGAGTTGTGGTGACGTCAGAACGACGCCGAGCTCTTATTGGCTTTGGCTGAAAGGCTAGTGGGTAGACCGGAATGCCATAGATGCCTTGAGGTCCACCCACTATTTTTTTAAAATCAGCTAATGAGAGTTTGGCATCTCTGGCATCATCGCAACCCCTGTGCAAGAAGCACGCAAACTAGCGCAAGTTCGTCTGCATCTTGAACAGGGTTGCGAGCATGTTAGAACGCCGAGCTCGTCTTGCCTCACTGAAAACAATAGTGGGTAGCCCTCGAGGCATCTGGAATGGAGGTCTACCCACTATCCTTTCAACAAAAGCCAATCAGAGCTCGGCGTCATGTTGACGTCACCGAAACCAATGTGCAAAAAGCAGACTATTTGCTCCCCGCATAGTGATGACGCTTGGGGGGTTAAGGTGGATGCCATGTTTTCTAGGTGGTTTTTGCTTGAACCCGCAAAGACGCCAATACCGATCATTTTGAGCAACGTGCCAGCGAGTGGGTGCGAACACCATCGCCATCTGCCACGCCGACGTTACCGAAGATCATAACTGCGTCGCATGTCCTGCCCGGACTGTAAGACGCACATTCCATCTTGAAGTGCTCCATTCTTTTCGTTTTATTTTAATCCCAGCTTCACTGTTCATTTCTTTTCGTTTTCTTACACCAGAACGGTGTTGTTGTTGTCCATTGTGTTGGCGTCGCACAGCTGCAAGGCTGGAGATTCGGTCACTACATTTCTGGCGTCCGTGACAGGACGGCTCTTAACAAACGTCACAAATGGCAGATTCACACGACGGACCAAATGGCGATTTTAGTCCGCGGACAGGGTATCCCGCGGCTATATTGTAACCGATTCCAACAATGTGCGTCTCATTCGCGGACGCGTGGATTGAAATAGTTTTGGCGGGGGACTGACTTGAAAAGAATTGAAACTAGCAACAGCACACCTTTTCTTTCTTTTTTTTTAAAGACAATTTTTGGATGGCGAATAATTGTGTTTTTCCCGCTCGCTGGTTCGTTTTGTCGTGCGTGTATTTATACACAAGTGTGAAAGAAGCTGCAGGAAATTCGCCCTGGCTGCACTCTTACAAAAGGTATATCAGGCAGTCTATAAAAATACTATCCGTATTTTAGCAACTCTCAACTTTATATCCAGTCATGCCGTATCGACAATTTTCAATAGACATTCTATAGACTTTGTTTCAACCGAAGTCTAAAGATTATAGGCGATAGAAATAACCACGTCCAATAGACATTCTGTTATCATATTTATATAGAATTTCTATAGACTAGGATCGATAGAATAACAAGATGCAGTGGAGCCACTTTTGCGGAGGCTGTATTTTTCGACAGTGTCAAATGATTAGTGCCTCTTTCCATTTATAACTGGAGATTCAGTTTAGCTCCCCTGATAAACCTCGATTTGTATACATTATGTACGAAAAAAATCAACATGCTTGTAATCTTCTAATCATTCTGGGATGGTCTTCGTTCAAAAGATTGCCTTTCAAGTGTAGTGCATATTTAGCGGAGGAGCAGTCAGCACTACTGAGATACTAGTGTTATGAGTGCTCCGTGGCGTCTGTATTTGTGAAGTCAGCGTACTTGCACGCGAGATGTATTTCCATGGATGTATCGTGAGAAGCCTAACATTAATATTAAGTATTATTGTGTTTTTCGCGAGAAACGGGTCTATTGATGTAAAAAAGGAATAAAAACATCGTTAAAATCTCTATGTGTTTTCTATACAATTTGTATCCTATCTCTATACACTAACTGCAGTAAAATGTGTCCCACTCCCAAAACACTGCCAAAGAATGACCGCACCTCCACGTGGTGAATGATGTTGATTGGGGCGAAGCTCTGGTGGTGCTGATGATACTGATTTTATTGTTCATGGGTAGTGCTGATGGTGCTGATATTTTTTTTATTGCTCATAGGTAGTGCTGAGTTCCGGGTTGCGTTTCGACTTCTTTATTACTGCTTTATGGTCGGCGGAATGCAGAGCCAGTGATTCTTCTAGCGGATCAGCTTGCATCCGCTAGAAGCCGTGGGAACGCATCTCTACCGCTTGAGTCAACGGTCCATGTCAGAAAGAGAATGTGGGTATGGATCGTGGTTATATACGCAGTTGAGCATTTGACCGCAGCGCCTCTCTCGTCTATAAACGTTGAGCCAATGCATGCAAAGTTTAACGCAATTACATACGCATTTGACCGCAGCGCCCTCTCCTGTATAGACGTTGAGCGGCTACATGCAACGTTTCATCCATGACATCCCCAGCTCTTGAGTTACAACCACATCTCGGAGACCCCTACTCGTCCCGCAGTCGTGGCCGAGTGATTTGAGGCGACGGACTAGAAATCCATTGGGGTCTCTCCGCACAGTTTCGAATCCTGTCGACGGCGCAAACATATTTTTTTATTTTTTAAGAAGACAGATGGGATGGCAATCGATGTGAGCACGGACGCCGGACGGACAAGGCTAGACCCTAAGGAGCTTCCCCAAGAAACGATAAGCACTGGATGGAAAGGTGGATGTATTTTTTCGAGAATACCTATAGCCCCTGTACACTATTTTCTAAAGAAATTCTGTAGAAAGCGGATAAATAGTTTTTGTGAGGGCACAACGGTTTCTTTTTTCGAGGCAGCGCCGCATCCGAAGAAGCAAACACCACTTTCGCTCTTGGACAACGGTAACACAATGCCACGTTTGAAGTAGACATTCGAGAGAAGTCTTTCTGGTTGGGGGAGCAACAATAATAAGAGCGACCAATCCAACACATAAACTTTTCATCGAATCCTGGCACATGCAAACGAAGCCAAAAAACATAAATAAATCCCTCGGCACTCTGCCCACCGTCTACGTGAACGGACTTGGCCACCTCACCGATGCAAAACGAAAGACACCGCCGTATAGAAGAATGAAAGAAACAAAAATACTGCTCCTCAACGGCCATAGCCGCAGTCGACCCTCGAAGAAGAGACCGTGAAGGTCTCGAAACGTAGGGTTCCGCATTTTAAAACGAAGATTTTTTTGGTGTATATCTTTATTTATTTGTTTGTTTGTTTATTGGAACTTCTGACAATACAGGATTGTCATGGTGCTGAGGCAAAAGGTGACAGTAAGTCACCTGACCAGGCCCCTAGCACCAGACTACACTTGCAGCAGATGCAGCAGATGCAGCAGGCAGACCAGTGGTACAGTGTTACAGTTACAATAAACGAAAAAATACACAGATAGTAACTAGATCACTACACTCCATATGCTCTTGCAATGAAAAAATAAACAAGCAACAATATACAACAAAAATATATGACCTAGATTACTACAATTACATCTGTACACATAATTTAGAAGACAACAATATTATGCGGAAAGCAGAAAATATGTTTTTGATTGTTTTCTGAAAGTCAAGAGGTTTGAATTACAATCGATTATATTGATCAAACCAGTATGGAGGTTGAGAAGATTAGGAATCTGCCAAGATAGTAATTGCGTACCGTAATTTGTTCTAGTTCTGATTTTTATAAAGTTTATATTTCTAAAATTGTAGTGTGCATCAGTATTCGTATATGTAGAGAGGAATAATTCACGGTCAGTTTTTACTTGGGAGAATATAACCTCAGACAATCGTTGATTATACAGTGCCTCAATATTCAGTATACGATGTTGTCCAAAGTATTGGGATGTATGATCGCGGCTTGATAGGTTTTGAATAAACCGTATACTTTTTTCTGCATTAAGTACAAACTAGTCATATTACATTTAGATGTAACCCCCAGACAATTAAACAATAGTGCAGTCGCGAATGAACAGTAGTGAAGTAGAGCTGACGCTTTAGCCATATTGGTAGTAAGGCACGAAATCTATTCAACATACCAATAGACTGTGCGATGTTACGCTTCACAAAATTTACATGACATGTCCAGCGCAGGTTTTCATGAAAATATATGCCTAAGAATTTGTATTCGTTAACCCTTTCTAGTGACCATGACTGAAATATTATTTCGTTAGTAAGGTTTACTGGTCTATTAATTGAAGAAAAAACAATGTATTTTGTTTTGTTAACATTTAAAAGCAGTTGATTCGCATCAAGCCACTTCGATAAGTTTTTTAGCCATGCATTTGTGACAGGAATAAGAGATGATAGGTCCCTGGATGAGAAAAAACACTCGTGTCATCGGCGTAAAGTACTATGTCTGGGGTATGGGGGATAGCAACAATGTCATTGATATAAAGAAGGAATAGTATAGGTCCTAATATAGATCCTTGCGGAACACCAAATTTTATATATTCAGTGTCTGATGCTATACTATTAGCTACCACAAACTGAATACGATTCGACAGATAACTGCGCAACAGATTAAGCGAAAGGCCTCTAATTCCGTAGTGTGGCAGTTTATCAAATAGAATATTATGTTTGATAGAGTCAAAAGCTTTGTTAAAATCTAGGAAGATGCCTATAGTGTAGGATTGATTTTCTATATTGCTGATAAGTTTTTCTCGAATGTTAAGTAAAGCTGACTCAGTCGATTTACCTCTCTGAAATCCATATTGGTTTGCAGAGATTAGTTGGTATTTATGAAGATGATTAATTATTCTTGAATTTATTACTTTTTCTACTATTTTTGAAAAAAGTGAGAGTATTGATATTGGCCTGTAATTGCTGATACTGTCAACAGCACCACCTTTGTGCAAAACGGAAATTCTAGCAATTTTCATTTTTTCGGGAAAGATTCCAGTAGATAAGACCAAGTTGGTTATGTGGCAGATTACGTCAGATATTAAATCTGAAACAGCTTTAATTGGCACCGCTTTTATTTCATCATATCCGCTGGAACAACTATTTTTAAGATCACTTATTAGACTGACAATTTCTGTGGGGGTAGTAGGGTGAAGAAACATAGTATGCGTGAGATTGTGCTTTATGTAATTTTCAAAATTTTCAGTGGTCGTTTGATCGGAGGCTTCAAAGGTTAAAAAATGTCGATTAAACTCGTTAGCAAGAGCCTTTCCGCTTAAAGTTTCATCGCCTATTTTTATTTTGGTTGGTACACTGTTCCGTGTCCTCTGCAATAAGCCTTTGATAGTACGCCAAGTTTTCTGAGGATCATAGCAAATGTCTGCGAACTTATCAGTATAGTAGCGAATGCGAGACTTCTTAATATCAGCACCTAATTTGTTCCTAACTTTTTTGAACTGTTGCAAAATAGATAAGTCTCTGCTTAATATAAATGCATGATATAGTTTGTTTCGTGCCTTAATTCTTTGCAATAGGTCTGATGTTATCCACGGCTTTCTTGCTTTTTTACTTTTTTTATTATTACGACAGGGAATGCACAGTCATAGAAGCTGATAATTTTGTTCAGGAACAAATCGTACGCATCATTGGGATTTACCATCTGTAATATTTCACTCCAGTCCGCTGAAGCTACAAGTTGACGAAAGTGCTCAATTTTTTCTCGGTAATGATTCGCGCGGAAGTGTTTGTATTCATTTGTCTGGCAGTATGTGACAAACTTTTTGGAATAAAACAGAACAGTGATAAATGATCACTTATATCACTTGTGAGTACACCTGCCTCGGTATCGTTTTTATAACAGCTTGTTAAACATATGTCGATTAGCGTTTCACTAGAATCTGTAATGCGAGTGGGTATATCAATTATATTAGAGAAACCGTTTGAGTATATAATATCAATAAATTCATTAACTACGTTAGATTTTTGCAAAATGTTAATATTGAAGTCGCCCATAACTACGACAGGCATTTTGAACGTCGAAAAAAATTCTAGCATAGGCTCAACAAAACGAAAGAACTCATCTAATGATCCAGAGGGAGGCCGGTAGATAACACCAAACACAAACGCGTCTGATTTCACAAAAAGCGATTCAAAGTTTTGATTAATAACGGTGTACTCAGAGATGACCTCGTAAACAAACTTGTTCTTTATATAAAGGGCAACACCACCGCCTTTTTTATTTGTTCTATATACGGCTTCGCATCGGTAACCTTCGAATTGTACCACATCATCGATACTAGTAAACCACGTCTCACTAAAAGCCATTGCATCGAATTCATGGTTTAAAGAGGATAAGAAAATACTGACCTCATCTTCTTTGTTTTTCAGGCTACACGTATTTAAGTGATAAAAGGAAAAGGAGGCAGGCTGCTTATGCCTCACAGATTTGAAGCTACGAAAAGAACCAGCATCATGATAGCGACAGTGATTCATCAGGTCCACCATTTAGAGCAACAAACACGGCGTCTAACTTATCACTGATGGTCAACATATTTTATCTAGGTCAGCTTCACACCCGATAGCGATTGCACGCTCGCCCGGGGCTTTGCGCACGAACAACTGACCGTTCTTTTGCCAAGCGAACTGGTATTGTTTTTCTTCAGCCTTTACCCTCATCATCCAGAGTAGCTTCTTGTTGTGTGGTGTCAAATTGTCCAGAAAGTACACGCTGGATTTAACATTCTTCAGATGTTGCTTTTTTGCCATCCACTGGTCACGCGTAATACGTGAGACGAAGCGAACGAGCACGGCGGGTGCCTTGCCTGGTTTTGGAAACAATCTGTGAAGTCCTTCTACCTCGTTCTGGGATAGTTCTGGCAGTTCCAGTTCGCCCGCTAGCTCGTTTAGTTTATGGAAAAGGTTTTCATTGTCACTTTGTGGCAGACCGTGTATTTCCAGGTTTTGTCGCCTGCTGTATTGCTCGAGATTGTTAACTTGTTGTCTTAGCGTCTGAACCTCTTGGCTAGCATTGTCAGCCTCGATTTTTTCCATTTTTTTCTTTAATGTTGCAATTTCAGCGGACTGACGTTTCATTTCTTTTAGTACCTCGTCGTACTGATCAGACATATGCTGAACCGATTGTTCAAGCTTATCGACAGTCTGCTTCATCAGCATCAATTCGTCTACTTTGCACCTGATTGCCGGAAGCTCTGCTAGTTTCTTGTTGATTTCTGTCAGCACCTTCTCAAATGCAGTTTCTTGTTCGGGTTTCTGCCTTACGGTTGTGGTAAGGCTGGGCGCTTCGGCCCCACGAGCATTCGAGATTTCGCATGTTTGACATTTCCATTTACACTTTTCCGCGTCCCCCTTGGCCTTGTAGGCTGTCTTGGTAACACCAGAACATGCGCCTAAGTGATAACCGTATTCACATACAGAACATGTTAGAAACGCTCCGTTATCAGGCAGTGACTTATTACAGACTAAACACAGATCGGATTCATTCATTTCAGACAAGAATAGGAGAGGCACAGCACCTCAAAACCAACACTAACAGCGGCGGCGACGACAGCACAGCAATTGTAGAACACGGTACACAGTGTAAATTCCACCAACCTGCGAATTTGAAGATGACTGTTATGCTGGGCTGCCTTCGCCGCCGCCACCGCCGCTGAGCAAGTGGCTTGCAACTTGAGGAACTTCGGCTTTTAACGGCGATGGGTGACGTATACGACGTGCTGGCTTGTCGACCAATCAGCTGAGCCGGCGTTGGTACGATGATGACGATGTGCTCTCGGCGTTGATACCAGGGCAGCGCTTCAGCAGAATCACACGCTGGCTTGTCGATGTCCTCTCGGTGTTGGAACCAGGGCAGAGCTGCGAATTTGAAGATGACTGTTATGCTGGGCCGCCTTCGCCGCCGCCACCGCCGCAGAGCAATGGGACCGTTCTCGTTTAGCGGCGCTTTGGGGTCGCGAACGAACCTGTCCGCGTCCTCGCGGTCGTCTGCTCGTCGCTTCCTCCGTGCGGACTTGTTTGGGATAGCGGATGGTCCGCGGACATCTGGTCACGTGATCAATCCGTACGCGGATCAGTCGGACGATTGTGTCGGCAATAACCAGATGAGAACGGCGGGGAGTGTCAATCGAGCGGCCGGCCTCTAGGACGCGCTCATTGCCTTCCGTGGTACTTTGGCAGTGCATGAACTGAGAAACTCACGAGACGGCCAAAGCACCATCGAAGGTCGGAAGCTCGCGCTGGATGTGAGGCAAACTGAAACTATTTCTTGCAGTTCTTTTTATGTCAGCGAGTACACCGCTCCGGCTCGCTTCACCTCACTAATTTGTGCGTGTGGTTGTGTCTCGCGTGAAGGGATTCCCGAGGAAATAATCAAAACTGGCAAAGTGCTGGATCCCTCAGGCGTTGGGTCCCTCAACTACGCGTCGCAAAAAAGCTTTTTCAACCGAAAGGTAGCGCTAGTCGGCCCGACAAAAATACCGAATTTCAGAACTAATGGTTATCTCATATTAAAAAGTGTTAAGCATATGTTTTTTTTAATGTTTAATGGGAAGCTGATGACGACAACACCCGCGGATTTATGGGGACGAACGGCATCAGGAACCGGGAACCGGCACTTTTTTCCCATTAAAACTTTCAGAAAATCGCTTACAACCTTTGAGGAAGAAAACAGTTAGCGAAACTTGGCGTCTGGTCCGCACCATTAGCTCTACGTTTGGACGGAGACTGACAGCTGTTGTCAATAAGTAGCTAATTTTAGGAGAAAAAATAAAAAATAAATAAAAAAGAAACATCAGAAGGCGAAGATTGCAGCCTCTTTAGAAGCAGAACGCACTGTAACCGAACCGAAGTTACAGCTCCAATAGCGACAAGAAAGAGCGCTCACGCAACTTCTGAAGGAGTCTATAGCGAGTGCACGTCTATCGCCGTGGCATTCCCAAAGAAATAGGCTTTTTCTGTAAAACTCGTCAAAATAGGCGCTGGAAAGAATCAGCCATTTGCTTTTTTGTCCTTACTTTGAACCCTTTTTGTTTTATGCTCCGTCACCACTGAAAAGCGCCTCAAAAGAGTCGAAACATAACGCCTGATCTCGCCGCTACCGCCGTCTTTTTTTTTCGCACAATAATGTGCCTCTGCTATAGTCACCTGTCACTATGGCGACAAGGCGTGTTCTGATCAGCATGTTACTTTCAAATTCATTATTGATCCCTGAATCAGAAAAAGGAGGCAGAGAAAAAAGTAACGGACACGCTGCTTGCCTAGCCTTCTGCACCCCGTAGCAGCCCAGGGAAGAACAAACATAAACCTAAAGACACTAGCATTTGACATATTCATTCTAGCTAGGGAAAGACAACATAATCTATATAGCTAAAAAGAAGAATGTAGACAAAGGGAGAGAAAGAGAAACGAAAGGAAGTATATGAAAAATAACAACACGCGCAAAACACATACAATCGTGTTGTAACTAAACATTTTTTTATATATTTACATGGGAGTAATCATCAGTCAAAAAGTGAATATATTTGTTTGGCGGACAAGCTGAAGATATCTATATCGAGTTCATAAAAGCGATTCAGAAAATGGGGGAGGGTACATTTTAACATCTGATTCCCTTAGTTGGTTCTTGAATGTGGCACTATCTATATCTCAGTACTACGAGTATGATAATTTACTTGTCTTTTTACAGTACGGTATCCGGAGCCCTGCAGCAGACTTCCGGAAGTGCATTTATTTGTTCTTCAATAAAGACGCAGCGATGGGGTAAGAAGGTTTTCCTCAGGGGAAGCATATCACTAATACATTTGGAAGAACCTCGGCGCATCCGAGAAAAGTAAAATAACAAAAAAAAACGCCTAAAGAAAGAAAGAGAAAACTGGAAGCCCAAAGGGTTCCTCCGATAACGAACGCGTACTTGTTTTTC
>JAZHYW010040084.1:0-10166 GCA_037355805.1 Ixodes ricinus
CATAATATAGGATAAGACCGTAGCGATCAATCGGCTAATTCAAATAAAAATCTCGTTAATGAACTTTTAAACCAATAGAAAATAGACATGATAGCAAATTCCAATTGAAACTTGCTCAGCGTCAACGAAAACCACTAAATCGGTGATTTTCTTAACGGACTTTGAACGCGTGAGAAGCGTAGTGAGTGCACTAAAGTTAGCACTCGTGGAGCACGTACAAAAGCTAGCGGTTGATATAAGGCGCCCGGGGCGCAATTTTTCCGTCTCTTATCTAGCCCCAGCCTCTGTACCTGCTCCGCGAGCGGTATGTAGCACGTACTACCGCTTCTCGCGCGTTCCAAAGTCGTTATGAAAATTACTTATTTAGTGGTTTTCCGGACGCCGCTAGAGCGGGTTTCTAATTGGAAGCTACTATGTCTATTTTCAATAATTAAAAAAAGTTAAATAACGAATTTTAACTAATTAGTCGACAGATCGATTACAATTAACCTCCTCCTATATTATGTCCCGCTGGCTCTTATAACCCACCTGCGCGGGCCGCGTTGACCTAGCTTTCTGTGGTTTGTTTTTAAAAAATTCTGTTAGTCTAAAAGAAAACACCCCGTATATATATATATATATATATATATATATATATATATATATATATATATATATATATATATATATATATATATGTATGTATACATGTGTGCAGACGAGTAGAAAATGAACCAGGATTTTGATGTGCAGTCGAGGCGAAATCAGAAATTCCATACCACTCTTCGAGGATTCATGTGGCTGTAGAGGTTCTCTCAGGAGAAACAACTGGAAGAATCATGAGCACTGCAAAACGTACCACTTGCATGACCCGACGCGTATGTGTTACCCTTGAAAACTATGGAGCCTCTGAAGTAGATAGTCCTGGGGAAGTGAAGATAGCAACAAGATTTTGAAGCAATGAATACAAATAAATGTGATCCTTAGAAACCAGAAGTGTTGGAAAACATTGTCAAATATTACTTGTGTGGGGTCCGAGAACAACACCTATTGTTTTGCGAAATGCGTGTCAATATAAGAAAAAAAAGATAAACCACGTATTTTTGAGCGACTCCTGCTTTAAAGCATCTTTATTGCGGGAGTATGATGTCTTTGCACCTCTAAAGAAGCCAAAGCATAAAATGCATCACAGATGGAAAAAAGAAGCTAATGATACAGTATTCAGTGAATAATCGCCTGAACCTTTAAAATAACTAAAAATGCAAACCAGTCCCAAAGAACCCTAAAAATAAGATGTTTCAGAAAAAGAAAAAAAATTTCCGGGGACGACATGTCAGCCACAGCGGACGTCAAGGATTGCAAAAGACATACTAATCGACAAAATAACTATCTGAAATTCACTAATTCACTTTGTAAACGTGAAAAATAAACAGGCACTTTCAAATAGAAACCTGCTGCTGCGAAATCGAACACCCTTACATGGGACGATTTCGAGGACGGCTCAAAAGCACGTGGGAAAGGCGGAATGGCTCTACAGTTACCACTCGGTAGGTAGCACGCACAAGGCCGGCGATGCGGAAACTCGAATGATGAGAATATCATCGCGTCTCCGCGTCGCCGGCCTTGCGCGTGCTATGCGAGATGAACTCTCCGAGCCATAGCCTCCTCTACATTCACAAAGCCTGGCAGTTCGACGACGGAGCCATAGAGTGTCCTGTTGCAGGTTTGGAGCGCCAAGGATCTAGTAGTAGAGAGCATTTCTGGTATTCAGCGCACAGCGTTTGCAGCGGCGAGGACTCGAAACATACTTTTCAAACCCGACACGAAAAGAAACGGTAGCGCGAGGAACGCGAGGAGCACGAGCGGACATTCCATCGCTCGGGAGAAGTGTGTTTCGGCGTCTCGCCGCAGCGGGGCGCCCGTTACATGCTTCTTTTCTCATCCGTAGTCTGACGCTCTACCTTTTTCACTTTCGGAGGCCGTGTCTCGTGGCTATCTGCGAGGCTTCGACCGTATGAGAGCGAGGCTAAGCTTCAGCGCACCTCGCGAATCCCTAGAACTTCGAGTCGTTTTAAAATTGATCGAATCGAGGGTTTTAGATGACGCTTAGCAAGTTTCTAATACACCTTTTCGGAAACACCTAGGAAATTCCAGAGAGGGGAATCGTAGGGCTGTTCGGGTGCACACGGGCCGGTTCGAACGCTTCTTATATCCTAGAAGCGGCACGATTCATTATTTCTCATTATTAGACGAGAGTTCAGAACACGCACAAAACGAACGGAGAAAGAAGGTCATCACAAACTCCGCTTTGCTTTTCTTCTGCCTTCTCTGCATTTCTGAATTCACGAACTGTTAATTAAAACCTGAACTGTCTTCGCTTCTTGCATAATTCCAGTTGCCGTACATATGAATGTCGCAATGCATTAAGAAGGCGCTGAGGGGCACCATGTATCTTCGGAAAGGGCTAATGCCGTATTAATGATTTTTGCAAATTAAAAGGTAAGAATTAAAGTTCACGTAAATACTTTGATAATTAACATGGCTTTTGATGTCCCTGGCAATGCATAGTTCGCAGTTTGTTGCCGAAAGGTGTTTCGTTCCTTCAAACGCCTTAGTTTTAGGAATTTCATAAAAATCTTCGCAGACACACCAGGCAAAAGACGTAGAGCACACCGTGTAATTTTTATTAACTTCCAACACGATTGAGGGGATTTCGGGTGAGCGCCTTGGCGACGACGTGACATTAGTGTTGCGGAGCAAGGAGACGACAGTAGAAGCTGAAATGCGGTTCGACACCGAAAAGGACATGGAAGAAGGAGTTAAAGATAGAGCCAGTAACTATTGTGCGTTGAGCCCGTTTCCGACGTGTGTGTTTAGTATTCTATCCCACCCGTACATCAAAAGTTGTCCCGAAGCGGCAACAGATGACATCAAAGAAGCTGAAGTCACCTGCTGTAGGATGTCGCGGTCCTTGCGGTTGGTCGTAGAAATACTGGCAGCGAAGGCACGAGCGAACGCCAGTGTCGCTGTCGTCGCGGCGTCCAAACTTCTGGCTGCTGAAGCTCTTCCAGAGGACTGGCACCCGCGAGAGCGACCAGCAGCAAAACAGGTGTTTGACACATACACCACCGCTGCTGGGACACCACCAGGATCGCGACCGGCAACAACGTGACCCTTTTTTGACGTCATCAGGCAGGGAGGGATCGAGAACTTCATTTTAGGGGCGGGAAAATTTGTAGAGATGCTATTCTCCCATTCTTTCTTGTGCACCGGGGGGGGGGGGGGGGGGGGGGGGTCCGCCCATCTTAGATTGCCCTCTGAAAAGGGGAGGGGTGGTCGACTTTGTTTGGGGGGGGGGGGGGGCGGCCGCGGGCGGGCCGCCGCCCCTGTTGGATCCTCCCCTGTCACCAGGCGGAATCGGACCACCTTTGTGGACGCGTAAACACACCAGTCGGAGACGCGTTCCAATACCTACACTTACTGCTTCGGCCCTCACAGCAACAAACATCAGCCATGTTAGTAGCCAACATCTTTGTTGCCAGTTACGCGAAGATTTGTCGGAGCACGCAGAAATGGTTTACATTCGTCAGAATCGTTAGAAACCCTTTCGCTACGTAGGAAAAACATTCTCGCGTGAACTCCACGACACCGTACCTTGTGCTCAGAAAGTCAGAGTTTTCGGTTTAACGATCGCGAATTGCGCAAACTCTGCCCCAAACACCGAAACAACGGCGTGCACAAAAAAAAGTGGGGGAGTGCAGTGTTGATATGCTGTAAGCGCTAAACATATTTGAACGCTCTTGTGAGAGTGATGAAAGGTCTGGCGTGATATGGCCTGACCAGGCCGAAGGCCTACCGAAATCGGGAGGTCCAGCGAGGCGCTTACGTGCGAGGGTCTTGAACCGATCGCTCCAAGCGGCAGAGACGCTGAAGCTCGACCAGAGTTGCCGCAAATCGACAGACGCGTTCGTATTAGCGGCGCCGCGTGCAAGCGTTGCGTGACGCTGCAAAATGCGCTGGAGGTGATGCTGAGGCAAGCTAGGCGGCGCTGCATGGATTCACTATGCGGAGGGCAAGTCGTCTGCTCCTTGCGCGGGAGTTGTGGTGACGTCAGAACGACGCCGAGCTCTGATTGGCTTTGGTTGAAAGGCTAGTGGGTAAACCTCAATGCTATAGATGCCTTCAGGTCCACCCACTTTTTTTTGTCAATCAGCCAATGAGAGTTTGGCGTTCTGACATACGGCAGACGAACATGCGCAAGTTCGCCTGCTTCTTGCAAAGGGGTTGCGAGCATGTTGGAATGCCGAGCTCGTCTTGTCTGATTGAAAAAAATCGTGGGTAGACTTCGAGGCATCTAGCATTGAGGTCTACCCACTATCGCTTTCAACCACAGCAAATCAGAGCTCGGCGTCTTGTTGACGTCACCGAAACCCCTGCTCCAGGAGCAGACTATTTGCTATCCGCAAAGTGATGACGCTTGGGGGTAGAGACGGAGGCCATGTCTGCTGGGGGTATTTGCTTGAACCCGTAAACACGCCAACACCGATCTTTTTGAGCTGCGTGCCAGCGAGTGGAAGCGAACACCGTCGCTATCTGCCACGCCGACATTACCGCAAATCAAAACTGCGTCGCATGTCCTGCCCGGACTGTAAGACGCACATTCAATCTTGAAGTGCGGCATTCTTTTCGTTTTTATTTTAATCCCGGCTTCATTGTTCATTTTGTTTCATTTTTCTTACACCAGAACGGCGCTGTTGTTGTCCATTGTGTTGGCGTCACACACCTGCAAGGCTGAGATCCGGTCACTTACATTTCTGGCGTCCGTGACAGGACGGCTCTTAACAAACGTCACTAATGGCAGATTCGCGCGACGGACCGAATCGCGATTTTCGTCCACGGACAGTGTATCCATGACTACATATAGCGTTCGATTCCAACAATGTGCACCTCGTCCGCGGACGCGCGGACTGAAATAGTTGAGCCCCTTTTCACTCGCGGATTTTCGGCGGGGTACTGACTTGAAAAGCGTTTAAACTGGCAACAACACAATTTTTTTTTTTGAGAGGCACATTGTGGGTTATTGGTAATTGTGTTTTACCCATTCGCTGGTTCGTTTTGTCTTGCGTTTCTAGATTCCAAGTGTGAAAGAAGCTGCAGGAACTTTGCCCTGCTGCACTCTTACAAAATATATTTCAGGCAGTCTATAAGAATCCTATCCGCGTTTTAACGACTCTCAACTTCTATTCAGTCACGCCGTATCAAAAATTTTTAATAGACTTTCTATAGACTTTGTTTCAACCGAAGTCTAAAGAGTACAGGCGATAAGAAATACCCACGTATCAATAGACATCCTGTCACCATATTCCTATAGAATTTCTATAAACTAGGATCGATAGAATAATAGGATGCAGTGCAGAGAAGCGACCTCACAACCAGTTTTAGCCTCTTTGCAGAGGCTGTTTTTTTCAACAGTGTCAAATAATTATCGCCTCTTTCAATTTATAACTGAGGATGCAGTTTACCACCCCTTATAAACCTCGATTTGTATAAGTGATGTACAAAAAATCAACAAACTTTTAATCTTTTAATCGTCGGGGATGGTCTTCGTTCAAGTGATTGCCTTTCAAGTGTAGTGTATAGCGGTGGAGCAGTCAGCACTACTGAAATACTAGTGTTATGTGTGCTGCGTGGCGTGTGCATTTTGTGATTTCAGTGTACTAGAACGCGGCATGAGTATTTATATAATAATTTATTTTCATTTATATACAAAGGAAGGGATAGAGGCAAAAAGCTGCTTGGCTTGCAGCTTGACGAGGCCCTACTCCGTGTAACAAAGCAGCAGAGACATTTCAAACAGGACAAACAAAGAACACAGAGTACTACACCTTATTGCATCAATTATTTACAAAAAAGTTGTTACCACTGCTTTCCAATAGCATGTCGCGTAGCATACCGCTTTGATTTTTTAGTAATGTCAATATTTTCACCTTCCAGCTCATTATAGAGTGACGGTAGTGTATGTTTTAAAGAGTTAGTCCACAGTTCGTGCGGAAGTAGTAACTTACACCAGCCCTCGCTGGTGTGTTACCTACTTCCTCTTCTCTTGTCTTACGTTGTGCCTTTGTGACGGCAACGGTTTCTTTTTCGAGCAGCGCCACGTCGAAGAAGGCAAACACCACTTTCGCTCTTGGACAACGGTAATACAATGCCACGTTTGAAGTAGACATTCGAGGAGAAGTCTCTCTGGTTGGGGGAGCAACAATAATAAGAGCGACCAATCCAACACATAAACTTTTCATCGAATCCTCGCACATGCAAACGAAGCCAGAAAACATAAATAAATCCTCGGCACTCTACCCACCGTCTACGTGGACGAACTTGGCCACCTCACCGATGCAAAACGAAAGACACCGCCGTATAGAACAAGAGGAAAAGCAAAATAATGCTCCTTACCGGCCATAGCCGTAGTCGACCCCCGAAGAAGAGACCGAGGCGGGTCTCGAAACGTAGGGTTCTCCTCTTGAAACGAGAATTCTGTTGGTGTATATCTTTATTTATTATTAATGTGACGTTCGCCTTTCCCGGACCTTTGGGGTCGCAAACAGGTTCGGTCCACGTCTTCGCCGTCTGTCTGCACATTCGTCTCCTCCACGTGGATGCCCTTGGGCTGCACGGACGGTCCGCGGACATCTGGTCACGTGATCAATCCGTCCGTGGATCGGTCCGACGTGTGAGTCGGCAATAACAAGATGAGGACGGCGGGGAGTGTCAATCGAGCGGCCGGCCTCTAGGACGCGCTCATTGCCTTCCGTGGTACTTTGGTAGTGCGTGCACTGAGAAGCTCACGAGACGCCAAAGCACCATCGAAGGTCGGAAGCTCGCGCAGGATGTGAGGCAAACTGAAGCTCCTTCTTGCCGTTCTCATTCTTTCAGTGACTATACCGCTGTGTCGAGCTTCACCTCGCTAATGTGTGCGTGCGTGTGTGTGTATCGCGTGAAGGTGATTCTCGAGGAATCACTGAAAACTGGTCAAGTGTTGGATTCCTCAGGCGCTGGGTCCCTCAACTACGCGTCGCAAAAAAAGCTGTCTCAACCGAAAGGTAGCGCTTACTCGGCCTGACAAAAATACCGAAGTTTCAGAACTAATGGTTTATCTCATATAAAAAGTGTTAGATAATTTTTTTTGAAATGTTTATGGGAAACTGGTGACGACAACACCCGCGAATTTATGGGGACGAACGGCATCAGGTACCGGGAAGGGCCTTTGTTTTCTAATAAAACTTTCAGAAAATCGCTTATAACCTTTGAGGAAGATAACAGTTACCGAAACTTGGCGTCTGTTCTGCACCACTAGCGCTACATTTGGACGGAGATTGAGCATTGTCAATGCGTAGGTGCATTACAAGAAGAATAAAACAACACCAAAAAAAGCAAACAAGACCCACACACACACACAGACACACACACCAGAAGTCGAAGCTTGGCCTTTAGAAGCAAAACGCACTGTAACCAGAACCGAAGTTACAGTTCGAATGGCGACAAGAAAGAGCGGTCACGCAATTTCTGGAGGAGTCTATAGCGAGGGCACGTCTATTGGCGTGGCGCAGTTCCATGAAATCGCAAAGAGGCTATACAAGCTTATACGCCCATTTAACGCATGACACGATGAGCTGACTACTGCGCCTAACGCTTTGGTGGGTGGCAACAGCCGAAGAATTGTTTCCGGATAAATGAGCCTTGTCCCTTAGCCTATATGTGTAAAAGTAGTAGGGCAGTAGGGCTCTTTAGGCCCATCTTCAAAGTGGAAAGAAACGGCCGCCAAATATCCTCCCCCCCCAGAAAAAAAAATCTTTTCTGTAAAACGTTTAAAAATATGGGGCGGGAAAAATAAGCTATTTGCCTTCGGTCCTTATCTTGACCGCTTATTTTTCAGGCTCTTGCCATTGAAAAGTGCGTCAAAAGAGTCAAGGCGTAACACCTGATCTCGCCACACCGCCGTCTTGTTTCGCACAATAATATGCCTCGGCTACAGTCACCGTCACCATGGCTACAAGGCGTGTTTTGATCAGCATGTTACTTAACGCTCGACATGCAGCCAGAAAGGAGGCAACTCTCCATCGATTCCTGCTTTCCATTCGCGAAAACGTGAAACCCTCCTCCTTTCTGCGTTGGAGACACTCACAGATCACAGACCCGCTGCTGCGGAGAGAGTAGAGTGCGAGAGGGAATGGAGAGGAGGAAACTAAGAACGGTTTTCTTCCCGGCAGAAGACGATTCTGTAGGTCGGTCTTCGAGATCAAAATAAGAGCTTACTAATAATGACGAAGCGTACTTTTTGATATATACAAATATCTTATACAGTGAAACCCGTTTAGAACGAACCCACGTACAGCGAATCATTGTCGATATTGAACTCACGGAAAATTTAAATAAAAATGCATGTAAAAAGTACTTTTATAACGAACAACATATTGGCTATATCGAACTTTTTCCCCCACGGAAGGCTTCCAAAAACGTCCAAACACCTCGTCTTCTAGCCTGGGACAGGCTAAAAAACGATTGTTTTAAAGTTCCCCCCAAAAAAAAAAAAAAAAAAAATCTAGGAAAGAAAGACAATTTTAGAAGCTCAAGCCATGAACAAAGTTGACAAAGAGAAGCGATTCAGAAGGGAGAAAGCTAAAAAAATACACTGCACGCACGCAAAGAAAAACTTCATTCCAAAGCGCATGCCTACGAAGAGAAGTGATTCGGAAGAAAAGATAAGCTAAAAAACAAACTCTGCCAGCATGCAAAAAACAAAACAAAAAAACATTCCAGCGTTTTTGCAAGGTGGAAGCGAAAAAGATGAGATCGAAAAAGAAGCTCTCGCCTTCACTATGAACGCATCGTGGAAGTTCGTTGTAAATGTTTTCTGCTATATCGAACTGCTTGCTATATCGAACTGATCGGAGCGTTTCCCGCTGTTCGGTATATACGGGTATAACTGTATATACAAACATCTGAGCAGAGTTTTCATATAAACTTAAAAAAAAATACTTATTGCGTATTATGAAACTTTTTATCCAATTTTTATGTGGTGTGTGCCGCTAAGTGTCGTCGATTTCCCAGAGGCCTCAAACAAAGGGCTTTTTGAAAGTAAAATTTCAGATAATTTGGTTATTAATTGTATAGTGTGCCATCAACTTTGTCATTTATAACCTTAAAGATTATATTGGAGTTGGAAATGTTTCGGACGTCTCGGACATTACTAGGTTAACCCTAATTAAAAAACAAAACAAAAAAACATGAGTACTGTGCAAAAATTTACAACGTTAAAAAAAAGAAAAAAAGATCTGGACTTTTTTTTAAGTTTTCATTCTCTTTTGGCGATTTTCGCCACGTGTTTTGAACCTATCTTCATGGTTTTGTTTTTCGATTGCCAGGCGCTATGAAATATCTGATATGTGTGGCAAGCGAACCTGCTGCGACAGCTTTCATCTCCAGCCGCTAAGTGCTGTCGATTTCCCAGAAGTCGCCAATACAAGCGCTTCTTTGCAAGGGCGGTCCTGTTAGCGCTGGCCAAAGCGCGCAACAAACGTGCGCCGCCACGAATTCTTCCCGTTAGGAAGGTGAACCCCAAGGATTGAAGCTTATTCTTGTAATGTTATTCGAGCAATATAATGTGACGTTCTGCCAGTTCGACGATGCTCGGAGGGTGTCCAAGTGAAACCACTACCTCCTAATTTATTAATTAAAAGTTATTTTCTTAAATTTAATAACATGAATTATACCGAACCTAT
This sequence comes from Ixodes ricinus, assembly GCA_037355805.1. Taxonomy (NCBI): domain Eukaryota; kingdom Metazoa; phylum Arthropoda; class Arachnida; order Ixodida; family Ixodidae; genus Ixodes; species Ixodes ricinus. The sequence goes on from JAZHYW010040084.1 coordinate 9,759, forward strand.
TGTTTTCCAAAATAAGCCCTTTGGCAGATATTGATAGGACGTCTTCATTTTTTCTGTAATGCGCCCTCTTCGCAGGAACGATTGGGCCGGTGTTCCGCGAAATACTCTGTAGTAGATACGCATCTAATAAATAGTCACCACATTCGGCGGGAGGTTATACCACGAGGACGCCACAGTATTCGGTGCCCCAGTACACTTCTGGAATAACATTAATTTCTTCTTCTGTAACACACAGCGACCGGGTGAAAAGATTTTCCTCCAGAGAAGTATGACTAATACACTTGTAGGATCCTTCGCGCATTCGAGAAAAGTAGTAAAAATAACAAAAAGACGCGTAAAGCAAAAAATGAAAATTGGAAGCCCGAAGGGTTCCTGCGATAGCAGAGCGGTAGCACGTTTGTTTTCGAA